>JANSMC010000067.1:0-115982 GCA_029299015.1 Ophiostoma montium | reverse complement strand
TTTTGTTCTGTTACGCTAACCAAATCTGGCCACTGTGGAACTGGTGTTGACTTCGCTGATTCTGGCAGGGAGCCCCCGACATAGCCCCTGTACCTCGTAAGTAGAGAAAGACGGGGAAGGAAGCAGCTGTACGACAGCCAATCAGAGGGCGTGCGCAGACTGACGGCAGGCTCACGTGAGATGGAGGTTTCGTCTCATATCATATCATAGAGTGACATTGCGATATCGCTCAAGTCAGGCATGAGTACGTACTGAGTACGAGGTAGTACGAGTAGGCCAGCAGTTGTTCAACGGTGTAAAGCGTGTATTCATATGATCGTTGAACTGTGCATTGCAGACTTGGACGAAGCTCGCCATCGACCCCGATCAGTCGGTATTTCCATGCCATACTCTGTGATACGATATTCACTTGACTCACTACTTTGTACTTTCAGAAGGCCGTTCTCTATGGCTCCGTTCCAGTGCAGGATTCGGGATCTCACCGCCGTGCCGAGTCGGGCCTATCAATCGGGCTTAGTCAGCACGGAACTCGCGTGCGATAGACCCGATTGCGTCGTCGATGACGGTTTCTGACAATTCTGACAGTTCCGAAAAATACCTTCATAAAAGCCCTCGGGCCTTCTTTTCTCTCAACTTTGGAAACTCAGCTTTCTATTCTTCTCCATTTCTTGGTGATATTTCTCAAGTTACTACGGCTTAAACGTGACAATGGCAGATGAGCGGACGCCGTTGTTGGCGTCAAACGGCGATGGCAATGGCAAGGCTGTCGGCAACGACCTCGAGCATGCGTCATCGTCGCCGTCTCCCTCGACGTCTTTGGCTGTCCAAGAACAACCTCTTTCTGCCCCCCCTGCCAGCGAGCAAGTCGTCGTCGTTGTCGAGGAGTCGCCGGCCCGCGTCGCCCTCATCCTCGGCACCGTCTACGTCGGCGTCTTTGTCGGGGCCGCCGACTCCAGCGTTATTGCCACGCTGTCGGCCCCCATTGCCAGCGAGTTCCACTCGCTGAGCCTCTTGTCGTGGCTGGCCGCCGCCTACCTCGTCGCCAATGCCGCCTGCCAGCCCGTGTCGGGCCGCGTCACCGACGTCGTCGGCCGCGGGCCCGGCCTCGTCTTTAGCAACCTGCTGTTTGCCCTCGGCAACCTGGTGTGTGCCCTGTCCCGGGACGCCACGACCATGCTGGTCGGCCGCACCGTGGCCGGCATTGGCGGCGGCGGGCTCATGGCCATCTCCACCTTTCTCGCGTCGGACCTCGTGCCGCTGCGCCGCCGCGGCGTCATCCAGGGCGTCGGCAACATCTGCTACGGCGTCGGCGCCATGCTGGGCGGCGTGCTGGGCGGCGCCACCGAGCACGTGTGGCAGGACCGCGCGTATGGCGGCTGGCGGCTCGCCTTTTTCGTGCAGGTGCCCATCTCGCTCGTGTCGGCCGTGCTCGTCTTTTTCCTCGTGCGCGTGCCGCCGCACCAGGCCGCCGACGACTTTGTTGCTGCCGTCGGCGACGATAATACCGGCCGCAAGCCAAACTCGCCCCTGGCTCAGCTCGGCCGCATCGACTTTCCCGGCGCCGGCTTCCTCGTCGTCTTCCTCGTCACGCTGCTGCTCGGCCTCAGCGCCGGCGGCAACATTCTCCCCTGGACACACCCCCTCGTGCTGACGTCGCTGCCCGTCGCCCTGGCCGCTTTTGTCGCTTTCGTCTACTGGGAGGCCGTCCACGCGCACCACCCCATCATCCCCGTGCGCGTCGTCGTCGGCCGCACCGTCCTGGCCGCCTGCGTCAACAACCTCGTGTCGACCGCCGCGTTTCTCATCACCATCTTTTACGTCTCGCTGTACCTGCAGGTCTGCGGCTACTCGGCCACCGCCGCCGGCACGCGCCTGCTGGGCTCGTCGCTCGGCGCGTCCGTCGCGTCCATTGGCAGCGGCCTCGTCATGAAGCGCACCGGCCGCTACGTCAAGCTCGGCGTCGTCGCCATGGTGCCCTTTGTCGGCGGCTACGTCCTCGCCATCCTCGGTCTCGCCCGCGTCGACTCTGCCCCCTGGTACCCCTATGCCGCCCTCATCTGCGTCGGCTGCGGCTACGGCGCCATGCTCACCGTCACGCTGCTCGCCTGCCTCGCCTCCGTCGCCCAGGCCCAGCAGGCCGTCATCACCTCGGCCACCTACGCCTTTCGCTCCGTCGGCGGCACCCTCGGCCTCACCATTGCCTCGGCCGTCTACCAGAACATCCTGCGCGAGCGCCTCTGGGACCGCTTCGGCCACCTGCCCGGCGCCGCCCAGCAGATTGCCCGCATCCGCGACGATCTGGCCGAGCTGCAGCACCTGCCGCCCGGCTGGCACGACGGCGTCTTCCAGAGCTACATGGATGCCTTCCGCGGCGTCTGGATCACGTGCCTCGGCCTGGCCGTCACCGGCTTTGTGTGCATGGCTCTGATGAAGCAGCACACCCTCCACACGACACTGAACCGGTGAGGTCTGAGTCTTCACGGCATTTTGCAAATAAATCTGGATACCGTGCAAGTTACGATAGAGTATGACTCCACATTTACATAAAGAAAAGGATATTGTCGGGCATTGACGCTAGGACGAGAGAAAGAACAAAATAAAATGACAGACAATGAGTGGTAAAAGTCATAACATAAACATAGACATCCGCCTACTGCTTCCCGTCCTCCTTCATCATCGCATCGTTAAACTCGGTCCACATCGACTCGCTGACCTCAAACGACAATGCACCCCCAAAGCTGATTTGATCACCGTTTTCGCCATTGTTCTGGTGCAGGTGCTTGTCCAGGCCCTTTTGAACGGCAAGTGGCGACGACGAGGTCATGGCCATGTTGGTGTCAAGGTACGACCCAAAGTCAATGCCCGCCGAGCTCGTAAACTCGGCCGCGAGCCCGTCACTGTCGAGGTTGGCTAGGCTGGCAAGATCGAGCTCCGTCAGCCCATGCGACGGCGACCCCGTCGTAAAGTCGTTTGCCTCCGACAGAAGCTTGTTAAGCGACGTAAACGGCGTGTCAAACTGGATGCCGTCCAGTGTCAGCGGTGCGTTGTCCGTCTGCAGGCCATTGCTGCCCTGCTGCTGCGACCGTCCCGGTGTCGCCGCCGCCGCCGCCGTCATGCGCCGTTGCTGCCTCGTGACGCTGCCCATGTGCACCGAGCGTGGCGTCTTGGACGGCGTGCGTTGGACCATTGCGCCACTGTCCGGCATCGGCGACTTGGAAAAGGATGCCCCAGACACGCCAGACCGAATCGTCTTGGAAACGCTTCTAGTGATTGGCCGGTGGCTGGGCGTCGGCCGCGTCGGCGTCTTGAACGGGCCATTTGCAAAGTTGGGAGACCCGTGCCCGCCCGACCGCGGAGGCGGTGTCGACGGCCGGCCCGTCTTCTCTGCTGTCTTTGGTGGCGGCGTGCCAAAGAGGTCCACCATGTCGTCTTGCTCGTCGTTTTCGTCGCAGGCTTTCTTGTTGCCATCCTCGGCTGCACCCTGCTTGGGGGTGCAACGCTTCATCGGCTCAAAGCGACCCGAGTCCTCCTTGTTGGGCTTCGGGGACCCGAGCACACTGCCGATAACATTGACCGCCAGGTCGCCCAGCACCTTGAGCACGCCATCTTTGCGCGGCGACGGGAACAAGAGCCGCCGCGTGGCCCCAAACGTCTCATCCACAGCAATCGGGCTCCCCGCGGTGCCGCTGCCCCTCGAGTGTGTCGACCCAGACCTCTGGCCTTGCTGGCTTTGACCTCCAGAGCCATCGGTAGATGCAGGTCCCTGGTTAGACCCTGCCTGAAAACCCTCCTGGTCGGGACGGGTTTCTACCGCTAGGAGCTTGAGAATGGGATCCGCTTGCTGCTCTTGTGTCGCCGGCTGTGCACTGTCATCAGGTGTAGCAGTGGCTGGCGCAGACATCCGTGTGATGACTGCGCCAGGGGCCAATGTGTCGTCCTGGTCAGCAGGGCCCGCTGGATCAGTCGTAAAGTAGGCCTCTGATGTAGGTTGCGCCGTCTGGGTTTCGCTCTTGGATCGGGACTTTCTCGACCGGCTCTTTCTGCCCTTTGGCTGGCCCAAGCGCGAGGCGTCCCTGTCCCACCGGTCGGCAGGCCGATGGCTTTTGGCTTTGACAAGCCAGATCCCACATGCTGCACAACGTTAGAAACCTTCTTTTGGAATCAAACAACGCCTGTACTCACGATTGCAGAGAAGCATCTGTGTCCAGAGCTTGCTGTCATCAGTGCTGCTGAGAGACTTCTTGACCAGCCGGTATTTCTTGACCTTGCCGTCGTCGTCGCGCTCCAGGATGTCCACGGCTGTGACATGGCCGGGCTTCTCAGAGTACTCGTACTCTTCCGGCTCGCCGTCGTGGTCTTGTGTCCACATCTTGCGCCATGTTGGGGTCTCAATAGCACCACAATTCTGGCAGAAGGAGGGCATCTGCCCGCTCTCAATGGCCTTTTGCAGCCGCTCCCGGATCGCTTCTTTGCGCACACGGTTCTTGCTTATCCGGCTGCTCGAACTGTCCATGTCGCTGGCCGGACCAGGGGCCTCCGAGTACGCGGTCGGCGGCGGCGGCAGAGTGGGGAACGTCAGCGGCGGGAGTCCCGGCGGGTCACTAGCAGGCACGGCCGTGGCTCTCGCGTTGGCAGAGAGACCGCGTGTCATTCTCGCCACTTCTGCAGCAGGCTGCTGAGGTAGCACTGGCTGGGGCGACTTGCTTGCGTCTTCGGCAGCGTCGCCCGTGTTGATCAGCGAGACCGCATCGTTTTCGTGTTCGGCCGATGCAGCCAAAAGCATGGCCAGCTCCTGCATATCGTCCGGCACATCCACGGGCGACGTGTAGTTGCGCGGCTTTGCCGCTTCCATCAGCTGGGCCATTGTTGGTCTCTGAGGGTCGGCACCCGCAGGCAACAAGAAAGGCAGACGCCTAGGCTGGCTTTGTTGTTGCTGGTTGGGGCGGTTCGGCTCCGAGTTGGACCGCTCCAGAGCTGCGGTGTTTGACTTTGCCGCCGCACTGCTTCCTCGCTGACCCTTATTCCGGGGCTTGGCCGGTGGCGGAGGCGGGTTGTAGAGCATGGTTGTCGGTAGAAGCTCGGGCGGTCCAGGCTCCATAGACTTGAACTCAAACTGCTCCGTCTTGCCTGCCCGCTTGTTCGATTTGGTGGTCCGAGACGTCGTCTGAGCCGGGGCAGCCGCAGGTGCAGGCACTGGGACGTGCTTCGCTTCTGTAGCTTGAGGCTGCTCGGGCTGAGACTGCTCGGGCAGAGGCTGCGCAGGCTGCGTCTCGGGTTGGGGATTGGCGAGAGGGGGCGAGGGAGCCGTGGTGGCAGCCTCGGATGGTGGGAGCGGCAGAGCAAAATCCATATTCGGCATGGGTGCCGCCACATCGTCAAACGGCGTCTGCGGCGGTTGCTCCTTTTCGGGCATGCAGTCGTCATCGCCAAAGGGACCCTCAACACCGCCACTCATGAATCCGGAGTCCGGCGGTGCAAGGCGCATGGGAGGCAGGGGCGGGCTAGACGGCATTGGACTCGAATGCGGCACATAGCTGGTAGTTCGAGGGACGGGAGGCGAGGATCCAATATCGGCCGGGCTTTCCTCTGGCGTGTAGGTCTCGGGGGACGGTGCCAGCGAGTCGGCAGGTGATTGCACGCCAACAGAAGGCGAGTAGGACGCGTCGCGCATGGTGTTGGAGTCCGAGTCGGCCAACGGCTCCCGCAGTGCCTTTTGTGCAATCATCTTTCTTGCATGCTGCTGGCCTAGCCGCCCATTGGAGCCCTGCGGCACAGGCGTCGGAGCACGTGGGTGGTCCTGCAGATGAGCACCAGCAACTAGACCATCACCGGCAGCGTTGGGCTCCATCATGACAGGCCGCAGAGTACGGAGCGAGCCGTTGGTACTGGCTGCCACGCGTAGCGAGTCGGGTGCCAAATCAAGCGATGTCCGCGTAGGGTAGTCAACCTTTGTCGTCTTGACGCGCTTCTTCTTGTGGGCGTCTTCGCCGTCGTTGCCATCGGTAGCGTCGTTGGTCTCATTGGCCTCGTTGGCCTCGTTGTTGGCCTCGTTGGCTGCTTCATTGGCTTCGTGGACTTCCATGGCGTCATTGTCAGTCGGCGGTTCCTCGGCGGCTGACGTGTTCCCATCGTTTGCCGGACGCTTCTTCGGGCGTCCACGCGGCCGACCGGTAGCCCTTGACCTCCGGGGGCGGGGCGGGGGCCGTGGTGCGTCGACTGCTGGCGCAGGTACGCCGTTAAGACAGCTGTCGCCGTTTCCCATGGACGAAGATGGTTGCATCGGCGGTGTTGGCAGCAGTGGCGGGTGTGATCTCAGCGAGCTGGGCCTGGCCGAAGCACCAGCAAAAGACTGACGCGAGTTTGGTCGGGATGCCGCCTGCGACGCAGGCCTCGACGCCGGATGGGCCATGGGTTGGGTACCTGCGTCGAAGGAAAGGCCTGGGCCAGTGCCTGGGCCAGTCATACCCATGGGCTGGGTAGACGGAGGGAATCCCATCATGTCAGGGTGAGCCGGCATCATGTTGGGCGACTGGTACATGGTCGAGATGCTCGCAGACCGGCCGAGGCCTGGGTTGGACTGCATAAACGTATTCCACTCGGTTGTGTCGGTGGGCGTATGGGCGTTGCTGCCGGCCCGGTTGTTGTTGTTGTTGTTGTTTTTGTATGCAAGTGCCAAGCCGTCATTCATCATGGCGTCGTTGTTGGGCATCATGCCAGTGTTGAGCATGTCGCCCTGGTTCATGCTGCTGCCCATATTCGCAGCCCTATCCACACGAGGCGACTCTGACAGCTTCAGGCGAACCTCGAGCGTCTCACGAGCACCGTTGCCAAAGAGCCCGAGCACATTCTTCGTGACACGGCCCGTGACCATCTTGGGCGTGTCATCCATCATACCAGGCTGCAATGACGGGTTCATAAGACGAGACAGCATGCCCTGGCCGACCAACGGGGTGTCTGGCTCCGAAAAGTCCATGGCGTATATGGCGTAGTCTAGTTCATGCTGGGCAACGAGCTCCGGGCTGCCCTGGGCAATAGCCTGGATGCACAGCCGGATGTCAACAATTCCAATCCAGCCATGCTCGTCGAGGGGCACGGTCTGCACTTGGAGATTGTGTGGCCAGCGAGCCAAGCAGTTGATCTTGCTGTCCTTGTCAAAAGTGTAGTGGACTTTCACTACACGATGAGATTAGCCTAGACACAGGGGAAGAAAACTGCAAAACAGAGCCTTTTTGAGCTTTTTTACAAGCTCGCGGGGTGCCGCCACAGCAAACGACGGTGTGCACTGGACAAGTATACGTACAAGCCATGGGCCGAACTTGGACGCCGGTGTCGTCGGCTTCGTTTTGATAGGCATTGCCCATCGGCGGCTGGTTGATCGATGCCGGCGACCAGCCGTAGCCGGGCTGGCCGCCGGTTGTCATGGGCGACGCCATGGAGTCGGGGGGTAAATCGGTCGAAGGCGGCTTCAACGGTAGACGGCCGAGTGGGATGGCGAGACCATGAGAAAAATGCAGAGAGGTGTCTGCTGTTGAAAGGCGAGCCGGAAGATGTCGTGGGCGAGAGCGAGAGAAAAAGTAACTGTACTCGTGATGATAGGTTTCGAGGAAGTTTGCGAGTTTTGCGAGAGCGAGGCGTGGATTCGTGACAAGGAGTAGGTAAGGCTAACGCGGAGAGAAAAGAAAGGCCACGATGAGAGAATTGACACGGCCAAGGTCAAGAAGTGTAGATGGTTCAGTTGGGGCGTGAATTGGAAGAGGCTGGCGGCTCATGGTCGTTTTCGTGTGGTTTCTGTGCAGATGTGACTTTTGTGCGGCCTGTGTTACCAGAGTGGGTATTCGTCGTTCTCTGCGTTGCTGCGCGCGTTGGTCGCGTCGAATTGCGGGTAACGATGGTCGCTCCTGCAGTGCGTGCACAGGCCTGGCGCTAAATCGGGCGGGCAACGACAGGCCCAAAAGAGAGAGTCTGAACAGGTCTAGCACGGTCTGAGACGCTGTTTCCGTGGCAAGAAACGGTGTACTCGTACGGAATACAGGGGTGGAGGCAGAAAAGAGAAGGCACGACCCAGTGAGAGACCCAGTAACGAGGGCAAGGAAGGAGTGAGAGAATGTGGACTCAATTAAGAAGTAATGGGTCCGATGACGGGAGAAGAGAGACAAAGAGGAAAGAAAAAAGAAAATTAGTGAAGAAAAGGAAGAGACAGTGGGCAGAAGAAACTTCAGAGAGGGAGCCAAGATCAGAGAAGAGTACGAATAACGGTGAGCAGGGCAGACGAAATAGGAAGGAGCAGTGAATATAGGCAAGAGCAGAACAGCCTCGTAGCAAAGCCAACGCCGACCGGAAGCTGGTGATTGAAAAGACAGGAGCAAACAAGACCGGCCGAGCAACGGGAGCACTTCGGAGGACTGCCTTCCGTGGTGAAGATTCAGAATCGGCGCCGCGCCGTCACGATGGTGACGCGTGAGACACGTGAACGCGCTCTTACAACGTGCCGGGGAAAGGTGGGTCGACGTGCAGTAGCGTGAAGTGGCTCTAGACCCTTTTGGTGCAGCCCTCAGCTGAGGCGGCGTAAGAATAATGTCCTGCAGCAAGGGCGAATCAGCGTCCAGGGACGGAAAGGACTGATAAGGTGACGGACCGCTCTTTGCTCACCCAAACCTGCTCGCCATTGCAGCCGACTGAGACCGACGGAACCGGACGAATATGACAGGCAGAGTCGAGGAATTTTGGGGTAACAGTCATGCAAAGTCCAGGCCGATGAAAACGAGTGAGAAATCAGGACAGAAAGTTGGGCCGTGGTGCTGGGCCAGGGAGGTATTTATACTGCCGGCAAAAGAAGACAGTCAACCAGTGGCTGCCGCCTGTGGTCTGTTGCCTTCCGATCTGGTGTCTCTGCTTTGTTCCACGCCTTCCATTTCCGATGCCATCTCAGTCGTCCTTTCCTGCGAATAACGTACTCGTAAGATGGAGGGTTTTTGCCGCTCTCCTTTGCTATTCGTAATCGCTCTTCTCTGCCACCACGCCTGCCCCTCTCGTCATCAACGTTGTCTCTCTTTCTGGCCCGCCATCATCATCATCATCAACAATGCCCCCGCTTTTCCACCCACCACCATTTGTTCCTTCCGTTTGTCTCGCAAACGCTACCCGTGATCCCTGCACACTCGATGCCAACGCCAAAAGATTCTCTGACGTGATCTTGCGGCCCCACAGGTGTATTTCCTTTCTGATTTGTCGCCTTTTGCCCAAGGATCTATCTGTCTTGACGATGCAGCTTCCTCATTGGCATCATCATAACATTTCACAATCATAAGTCGGCGACCACCCCTGGCCTTTTATCATCTTCACCTTCTTACCAGCTACACTTTCCCGCCGACGTCAAATGATCGACTCTTCACTTTCTCGCCAATGCGACATCAAACGATTATTAAGCAAAACTCAACGACTACACGTGACCTTCTTTAACGCCTCTCGCCATCTGTTCTCCGTTGCATGCTGGATTGAGTTGATTTATTTTTTATATTACACTGCTTAAGGAGCTGCTTCATACCGCCCCTCATACTGACCACTCGACATTGCCCCGCGACGTCACCACGGTCTTGCGCTCGACAATCTCCTCGACGACCTCCTTGACGCCCTGCTTGCCGCGGTACCGGCCGACCAGCTGGTTGACGACCTCGCGCGGCGACTTGCCGCCCTCGCTGACGACGTCGTAGACGTCCTTTTCCGTGGGCACGCCGAGCGCGGGCGCGTTGCCCTCGCCCGCCTTGTAGGGGTACTCCTTGTAGTCGCGGCCGTTGAGCAGCACGAGCGGCTCCGGGTCCTTGCTGGCGTTGCGGTCGCCCCGGAAAAAGGGCTCCGTCACGGCCTGCGACGCGCTGCTGCTGCTGCCAATGTCGGCCAGGGTGGACGGCTGCCACTGCGGCCGGCCCTTGTCCTTGCGGATCAGCAGCGACGACACGCCCTCGGTAAAGTCCGGGTGCTGCATGAACCGCGCGGCCAGCAGGTGCTCGCGCTGGAACGTCTCGGCAATGGACCAGCGGCCACCGATGCGCATCTGGCGCAGCGTAACGTGGACCGACGTCGGCGAGCGGTACTCGAGCGTCTGCAGCGTCTTGGCGGCCCAGGCGCGCGTCTGGTTGTCGGTGTAGGGGGTGTCGGGGCTCGTCGCGGCCTCGGCCTGCAGCGCGGCCACAATGGCGTCGACGCTGTCGTGGCCAAAGCAGCGGTCAATGGCGCGGCGCAGGTTGCCGGCCAGCAGGATGGGCTGGTCGTGCGGCAGGCCGGTGGCGTACTCCTCGATGGTGTTGTTGATAATCTCGAGCCGCTTCTCGCGCGTGTCGTAGTCCTTGAAGCGCAGCTCGGCCAGGCGGGCCTCGAGCGCCGGCAGGCTCGTCGAGTGCAGGTAGTGCGTGGCCAGGCCGGCGTAAAACACGTTGGGTCCCTGCAGGCGCTCGCTGGTCAGGGCCAGGTAGGTGCCGACGGCACCGGGCAGGCGTGGCAGGAAAAAGGAGGCGCCGACGTCGGGGAAGAGGCCAATGTTGGTCTCGGGCATGGCAAAGACGGTCCGCTCCGTGGCGATGCGGAAGGGCGCGTGGACGCTGAGGCCGACACCGCCGCCCATGGTGAAGCCGTCCATGAAAGCAACATACGGCTTGCTGTACGTGGCAATCAGGTGGTCGAGCTTGTACTCGAGCGCAAAGTAGTCGGCGGACCACTTTTGGCCCGCGAGCCCTTCTTTGTTGTGCTCGGCCAACACGGCGACGTCGCCGCCGGCGCAAAAGGCCTTGTCGCCCGCGCCCTTGATGACAATGACGTTGGCCATGTCGGACTTTTCCCACTCGAGCAGACGCGGCGCAATCTTGCGGATCATGGACGCGTTGAGCGAGTTGTACTTGCCGGGCCGGTTGAGCTCAATCGTGCGCAGGCCGTAGATGCTGGTGAACAGCACGTCCTCGGGCTCGTCGTCCGGCTCGGCCACCCAGAGCTCCTTGCCGGTGCTGGTGGCGGTGGCCATGGTGCGGATCAGTGGCCGCGGGCCGAGGACCTTGGCACGAAGAGGCATGGGTGCGGAGGAAGAAGAGCGAGTGGCGAGAGAAGACACAGGTGAAGAACAAGATGGTAGCAAGGAACGCCGGCTCGATAGGGCGACTGAAGAAAAGGAGGCAGAGTGCGAGGGGGTCACAGCGGCTGCAAGCGGTTGGCGGGCGGCTGCGGGGCCTGCACGGCGCAGGGCGGTCCTGGACAACATGGGCGTCGCTTTCACGTGCTGTGTCGTTGCAGTCCCGTCGTCGATCCCAGCTTTTGCTGTCTGCTGTCTGCTGTCTGCTGTCGGCTGTCGGCTGTCGTCGATGTCGTCGATATCAATGTAAGACTCGGCCACCAACGTCCTCAAAACAAGGTAAACTTTTTTCTGTACAGTGTACTCGTTAGGGTCGTTTGCGCAGGGGGTCGCAGTAGGGGTCGTCGGCAATTGTTTTCCCTCGGCACCGTCGTTGAGCTCTGGGTGAGGTTCAAAATGGAGGAGAAAAAGCTTCACCCGAGGTCCCTAGCGCTGGGTGCGGGCGCATACCGATGGGTCCACTTTTATGACATCCAACGGCTGCAACGACGCAACTGCGACATCTAAATGATTTCTACGATGCAGATTCTAATAACACGAAGGATAGCAGTAATGACTGCTTTTGCGTTGCTGTTGCGTCGTGTTGCGTGATGTTATTCATGTTGCCACATACAAGTTTGGCATCCTGATGACTAAGCATCACAGCACAATGACGTGCTCATAGCACAATGATTTGTTCACATCACTTTCTTGCTACTCGCACACTACTTGCACAGGCCCGCAAAGAAAATGGAAAGACCCCATGCACCCGGGTCCGGCACCTTTTCAAACCCGCTGCCGCCAATGTACACGGTCCGGCCCAGGCTGGCCTTCATGCCCTTGGTGTGCTCGGCACCGGCCTGCGAGGCTGCTGCAGCATGGGCCGGGCTGCCGGACTCGGCCAGCTTGTCCACAAAGGGGTAGAGGGCGTCGACGAGCGTGCGGTCGCCAGGGCGTGCCGGTGTGTAGCGCGACAGGGCATCGCAGCTGTGGCGCAGAGCAGCGGCCCAGTCGGGTGCTGTGGACGAGGATGCCGCCGAGGCCTGCTGCCGCAGAGCATGCACCAGGGCATTCAGGAAGATGGCGTACAGGGCACCCGACGTGCCGTCCATGGACCGCTCGATGACGGGCACAATGGCGGCCACATCGGCAACAACATCGCCCGTCACGGCCGTGGGGCTGCTCAGGTGCTCCAGCACGGCCTCGGCACCACGCTTCATGCCCGTGCCGCAGTCGCCGTCGCCGACCACCGTGTCATACTGTGTAATCTCGGGCTCGGCCGCGATGACGCTCTTGAGCCCGCTCTCCAGGGCCGCACGGAAGACGGCAGGGTCCGCCTTGAGCGTGCTCGCACCAGTGGTGGCAGTAGTGGAGGAGGCGTTTGCGCTGGCAGCCGTGGCGGTCGTCGTCGACGGGTCCGAAGCGTAGGCCGTGGAAGACCAGCTCTCGGCCGTGATGGGTGACGCCCAGCCGGTGACCTCGGACGGGTCGTCGAGCAGCTGGAGCAGCGAGGGCCCGCCGGCACCGAGGCCCGTGTCGGCCAGCTTGAGCAGCGAAATGCTAAAACCCAGGCCGTTGAGGCTCGTCATGTAGGCGCCGCTCAGCACGCGCGCCGACTTGAGCTTGTAGTCACCCGCCAGCTGGTCGACTACCTCGGCCGTGATGCCGCCGAGCTCGAGCGCGCTGACACCGCCGAGGTTGTTCACCAGCAGCACCACCGGGCTGCCGGCCGGAATGTCAACAAAGGCACGGTCCTTGTCGGTCTGGTCGAGCAGCTGCTTCAGCATCGTGCGGACAAGATCCGGCAGCGCCAGACCCTTGGCCCGGCCCGAACCAGGCTCGTTGTGAATGCCCATGCCAATCTCCACCTCGTCGGCACCCAGAGAGCCGTCGTCGGCGCTGTCGGCGGCGCGGCCGGGGACGTGGACGTGCTCGAGACTGGCACCGACACTGACAAGGTTCTCCGTCACCAGCTTCGCCACGCCGGCCACGGCATCGAGGCTCGCTCCGCGTGCTGCCAAGGCTCCCGAGATCTTGTGCACCAGCACCGTGCCGGCAATGCCACGGCGGCCGACCTTGCCAGCACGCGCACGGCCGACGCCAACATCGTCGCCGACAACCACCATGGCCACGGGAACGCCAGCGGCACGGGCCTTTTCCACGGCCATGCCAAAGCTCAGCACATCGCCCGTGTAGTTCATGACGGTGACCAGGATGCCGGGGTGCGTGGTGATGTCGCCCGACGGCGCGCGCGCAGCCAGCTGCGTGATTGCGGTGCGGATCTGCTCGGCAGATGGCGACGCAAAGATGGTGCCGGCAACCGCACCCGTCAGCAGGCCATGGCCGACCATGGAGGCGAAGCTGGGCTCGTGGCCGGAGCCGCCGCCCGACACAATGGCGACATTCTTGGGCGACGCCGCCGACGGCTTGAGGTAGACAGTCTTGTTGGCCTCGTCGAGCGTGACGGCCGGGTTCGTGTAGGTGATGGCACGCAGGGCCGAGTTGACCAGCGCCGTCGGGTCGTTGATGAAATGCTTTGCAAGGGACATGTTGACGGCTCGAGTATGCGAATTCTGGAATGAATCTGGGGACAACGAACAACGAGGGGAAGCTGGAGAAGGAAACAAACCCTCTCAGTCTGGGAAAGCAGAATGTACTTTGTATGCGGAAAAGAGGACCAACTAGTACCCGTATGCTCGGTCGCGAGAATACCGAGAAATAGAAGCTCTTGGCGAGAAGAAGACTAACAAGCCCAGGATGGAGTGGGCGGAGTTATCAAGCCGGGATGGCTGTATCGGGAGTATGATGACGGCGTTGTACTTGTACTCGTAGAACGGGCTAGTCTTGGCGGCTGGAACTGCAGGATGTATCGACATCTATTGGCTTGTTCTGCCAGTGGTCATGGTTCCGTCATGCTGTGGTGGTGATATCGCGGGGCTAAACGAGGAGGTGGAGAAGCATTGCTCGCTTGTTGACAGCAGAGGGGCGCCAGCACCTGCCGTTGATGTGCATGAGGAAGAGGGGCGCTAGCACTTGCCATGTCTGGAACAAAGTAGTCAAACTCGACGCATCACGAGAAGGCGCGACCCGTGCCTCGACTTTCGGGGCAAGTGCCCGAACTGCGAGCAGCGACTACGAGTAATAGCTCACGTGGCTGGATGACTGAAAGCGGCAATACGCTGCAGCCCCATGGCCGACCTTAATTTTTTGAATTCATGAATGTATTTCTAATGTGGTATATGATACTTTAAACTCAAGAAATGAAGGGAATTAATAAAACAAAAAGAGAAAGAAAACATCCCGCCAACACAAACGCCATCCGACGCCGTCATATCAGCACAGCCAGTGCGGCCGCCCTATATTATCACAAAAACACCGCCGCCAATGACTGACATGGCAATCGCCGTCGTGAGGAACCCGGCCGCCACCCGGTCGCCCGTGACGATCGGGGCCAGCTGCACCTGGGTCGTGTTCTTCTGGCCGGCGTTGGGGTCGCCCACCGAGGTGCCGCCGCTCGCCGACGTCGTCGCCGCCTGAGTCGTGGGCTTGACCATGGAGTACATGAGGGCCGACAGCGCGTTCATCTGCTGGCCGACGCCCACGAGGCCGTCAAAGCCGCCCGTCGTCCACTTGAAGCCGCACGCCGTGCCCTGCGTGCCCTTGAAATCCGGCGACGAGCCCGAGCACGCGAGCGCGGCCGCCGCGGCGTTGGCCGTCAGCAGCGGCGAGATCTCGGAAAACATTCTCGGCACCATCTGGGCCGTCTGCGACAGCCACCGCAGCATGTAGCCCTTGAAGCTCTGCTGGTCGTTGTCGCAGAGGTTGACCGTCTCGCAGGCCGTCTCGACCAAGATGTTGTCGGTGGCACCAAAGAACTGGCTCTTGGTGTGGTTGAAGATGCCGTCGACGCGCGCCTGCCAGACGTCCGAGGTCGCACCGCCCGGCGCCGAAGACCCTCCGTCGGCCGTGTAGTTGTACATGACGGCGGCGCCGTGCAGGTAGATGCCGGCATTGTACGACCACTGGATGATGTCGGGCGACGTGCAGTTACCCGGGGCGCCGACGGCCGTGGCACCGTCAAAAATCTTGTAGTCGGCCGTGATCAGGCCAACGCCGACCTCCCAGTCCCAGACACGCTCGGCCCACGCCGCATACGTCTCGTTGCCGGTGAAGCGCGCAAGCCGTGCCGCAATGTTGAAGAAGCAGCCGTTGGCAATCGAGTTCTTGTAGTCGAAGCCGTTGTTGAACTGGAAAATCTGCCATCGCAGGCCGCCGTTGCATGTCGTCGTGTCCCAGCGCGTCGTGAACTCGTTGAAGACGGCCTGGGCCAGCGCGAGCCATTGCGGCTGGTCGGCCGGCGGGTTGGGGAAGTTGTTCTCGGCCGCCGACATGGCCGCCATGGCCCAGAAGCCCTGGTCGTCGTTTCCCTCGGTGCTCGTCTGGTTGGCCGGCATGAAGTCGCGGTTGTCGCCGGCCTGGTGCAGCAGAGCTTGCGACGTAATGTCGTTGTATGTCGTGTCGCCCGTAATGAACCAGTAGTCGACCAGCGTGCCAAACATGGCGCCCGCCTCCCACCAAAAGTACGGGTCGGGCAAGTTACCCGGCACGTCGCCGGGGTTGTATCCTGTGTAGTATTTGACGAGGCCCGCAGCCACGGTCTGTGCAGCCGACTTGAGAGATGCTGTCTTGTTAGTGGTTTTCTAGGACAAGCAGTAGCACTGGCAGGACGTACAGGTGTCTGTTGGTGTGACTGTCAGGGCCTGTGCTGTTTGTGAGAGCAGGCAAGCAGCGCCTGCGGCCCGGAGTGTTGACCACTTCATTATTTTGATATGTTGGAGTGTTGATGTGTTGATATGTTGTTTTCTAGACTCGCTGGTGATATTATTGTACCGGACAAGTGCGAGATATTCTTCCTGAGATGCAGTTAAAAGACGAGGCACAGCCTGAAGAGAAGAGAATAAATCGTAATAATAAAAGAAGGTCGTTAAAAAAGAAAGGAGGCAAGGAGGTCAACTCTTTGATAGGAAAAAAAGAATAAAGAAGAAGAAAAGGAAAAGAAAAGAAAAGAAAACGATGCTGAAGAGGGCCAGCCGGTCGTCTCACACAGTGAGGACAAGAACAATATCGAAATGAACAAAAAGTTGAAAGAAAGGAAAAAGAAGAGAAAAGAGAAGAAAGAAACGACACAAAGATGAAGAGAGTAAGAACAAACAAGGAGACACAACGGAAACAAACGGTGCTCGGACACCCAGAGTGTTGCATCCGTCCCCAGAGCAAACCCAAAACGAAGCGTCAGCGGCCAGGCGAAACGGAGATCCATACCCTGCCTACGAGTAGCCGCTGCAATGGCTACGAGTATTGCCGCTGCAACTGCTACACAGTGCCATTAGAACCCAAAAATAGCAGGCGTCGTCCACCGCCGCCTGCTGTGGTCCGCGTCTGTGTGCATTAAGCTTATCCCCGTTCTTACTGGCTGCTTTGAGGCTGAGGGCCGCTTCAGGGGAGACGCTAGACCACACCTGAAACACGACGAGTAGGAGTTGAGCAGAGCCCCTCCGGAGTAGACAAAGCCGTGCAGCTTATTGCAAACGGACTGCAAGGGTTGAAAGAAGATTTGAGAAAATAAGATCGGAGTTCTGTTACTCATAGACGCAATTGAGCCTGTGCTGCTGGACAAAGACGCCATTTCTTGCCAAGCATCCACTGTAAATAGCGACTACGAGTACCGGCACCCCTGTCTCACGTCTGAAGAACCGCTGGGGGAAAACACTGGTCTGTTTCGCTCTGTGCATCGTCAACGCTATTTCATACTCGTATTATGCAAATATCCATCCCAGAACTCAATATCCACTGGAACGCATTTGATATAGATCGCTGCAGCGTGTTTCATCATGAGATCGTACAAACAATGAGATGAATGTGTGCTACGAGACCTTTTGCGGAAGTTCGAGTACTGGCTTGTGCTCTCCCGTCTTGGCTGTCGTCTGATCTCATCTGGCATGTGCCGCTGATCTCGCTGCTGCTCATCACGTGTAAGAAAAACGAGGCTTCCAAACCCAATATATTGTGCCCAGATCCAATACGCACAAACTGCACCGAGTCGACCAGAAATGCCGTCCAAGCAGTGACGTCTAAAACAGTACTTTTCTCATCCAAACGCCATAAATCCCAACACGCCCGCAGCCATCATGATATAATAACCCACAAGAAACCGAGGAAACTGACAAAACTGACAACCCTGAATAAAAACAAAACATCGTAGTCCCTACAGGATATCCTCGTCGTTGGTGGCCAGGGCGGCAAGCGGAATGGCAGAGGCAATCGGTGCCGCCTCGCCCATCTTCTCGTCCAGGCCGTCGTCGTAAAACTTGCGCACCGCCTCGTCGCCGCTGTCGGCATCGCCCACCTCGTCGTCGTCGTCGCTGGTGTTGTCGTCGTCGCCGCCGGCAGCCAGGGCACCAAACATGCCCAGCTTCTTGCTGGCCGCGGCCTTGGCTTCCGCCTCCTTGGCAATCCGGCTGTTGATCTCGTTCCACTCCTTGCTGCGCTCCTGGATCACGCCCGCCTGCGACTTGCTGCGCTCGACCTTTTTGGCAGTGCGCTCAATCACGGCCGCCGCACGGTCCAGGCCCTTTTCCTGCCGCTTGCGGGCACGCGAGCTCAGCACGCGGCCCATCTTCTGCTTCTTGGAGACACCTGCGGCCTGGTGGATGCCGAGGATCGACGGCCGCTCGTTGGCCGACTTTTCCGGTGCCTTGACGACCTTGAGCGACTTGTCCATGTCAATGCCGGGGGACGTTGCACGGCGCGCGGCGCGTGAGTGTTTTGACGGGCCTGGGACAGTTAGAAAAGGCGAACCAATGCAAACAAAGGCGGCTGAAAATGAATGTGTACCTTTCTTTGCCATTGTGTGTTTGCTGGTATATTTGCGGTATTGTGAGTGGCAAGAATCCAGGCAGCACCAAAGGATATCACGCTGATCCGAGGCCGGGTGCCGAAAATAAAACCAATACCGTTTCTTTGAACTGTGTGGTATTGTGACGCGGTCGTGGTGTCAGCAATTCCAATCAGCAGCAATAATACGAGCACATTTCACGTCAATCAGGCGGGGTGCCAAAGAAAAATATCGTCCCGTCGACAAAGCACTCGCTCACCGCCATCGGCAGAACCTACCACCGCCAGGCTAACAGAGTCAATTACTCAGTACAAAGACCCAATATGCCGTTCGCCTTTGTTGTATGCCTTTTTACGCACTTTTTTTGTATTATATAATGTCTAAAGAGTCTACTTAAAAGTCTATTACAAGTCTACTAAAAAGTCTACTAAAGAGTCTACTAGCAAGTGGCCATTTCTGCTGATTTTGGATGTGCTGGTATTCTCTCTGCTCTGTATATATTTGTACACCGGCCCATACTCAACAATCCTACTGCCAATCCTCAACCTCTCAAATCGGACCCACTTTAAAATTATCACAAGGTAAGCTACTGTCTCGCACCTGCCTATCCCTCATCGTGGCAGTTTCCGTTCGCACATGCCTCGCGTCACGATTGCCTGCTGCCACCCTCCCATATCCTTGTGCCTGGTGTCCATAACCCTTTCCCCATGTCGCTGCCGGTGTTTCCCTGCTCTCCTCTACTTTGATTGTCGTGCACTCTTCCCCTTCCTCCTTTCATCCTTGAGTCTGCCATTCAGCACACTTGGAAAGCCCCTTCACCAAAACCATCAACACCACCAACACCACAATGGAATCGCACAATGACTGGATCCTGGGGCTGCCGCCCATATCACGGCGTTCCTCTTCGCGCATCCCCACGACTTCAAGCATGCTAACCCCTTTCCAACAGAACCCGTTGTGGAAGTGGGTGATCACCAACCAGTCGGTGGTATTGCCCATCGCCGTCCTTTTTGCTTCTGTGCTTCTCAGCAGCAACATCTTGGACCTTCTCGTCCTCTCAACAACCACTGTTCTTCCTGACCGAACGCGGCAGAAGCTGTGGGACCTTATCGTTGCCGCCTCACCTGCATCACTCTTGTTTTGGCTCGAGGACACAATGGCTCCCAGAAGACCAGACTACTTGGGGCGACCGTCGTCGTCACGCCGCAAAAACTCACAAGCCAGGGCCCAGGCAGCCCGGGCAGCCACCGGTCGATTCAACAAACACCAGGCCAAAAGCGATGCCCTCGAAAATACCTTGGGCCTGGGACCGCAAGGCCGCCGACGGAACCTTAAATCCACCTACAGCCAGAAGCTCGGCCGCCTCGCAAGCGCCGTCTCACAGAATGACCCGAACCGCCCCCGGGGCATCTTGAATCCCGGCAACTGGTGCTACCGGAACGCAACCCTGCAGGGGCTCAGTTCACTCGACTCCATGACCCTGTATCTGAAAAATGCTCTCCGTGCAGCAACCGACGCCAAATTCAACAAGGGCAACCCCAAGAAAACCCAGCAGAACATCAAGACCGTCAAGACACTCTCCGATCTGATTGGCGATCTTCGTGCTCCCATCGGCAACCTCTCGTACTTGCAGACCACGCCTGCCCTCGAAAAGATCAAGGGGCTAGATCAGCAAGACGCGCAAGAGTACCTTTTGAAACTGCTCGATACTGTCGAGGTCGAGCTGAAAGGTGCCGGCGTCATCAACACCAAGGCCCAGCTGGCGCTGACTCCGCCCCGGCCTCTGACACCGGTCAAAGAGGCCGCGCCACAGTCTGCCCCAATGAGCAGGTCAGACAGCAGTGCCAGCGATGCCACTGTCACCGACCATGGCGCCGCCGGCACGACCAGCCCCGGCCACAACTTCCGCCTTCCGCTCGAGGCCGATGTGGCCGAACGCAAAGCATGCAAGGATTGCGGCTTCTCCGAAGGCATGCGCCTCGACCCGACGTGCTGCATTCTCCTTAGCATGCCCTACACAGACATGCGCAACGACAAGGCCGGGTTCGACCTCGAGGACCTCCTCGACAACTACTGCGCGGGTGAGGTTCTCAGTGGTGTCGACTGCTCCAACTGTACACTGCTTAAGCTTCGCGACAACCTCGTCCAGAAAATGGAGGCTTTGGCTACAAAGGCAGTCGAGGAGGGCAAGGCGGAGACCTGCGCGGAAAAACAAGAGAGCGATGAGATCGATGCTGAGAAAGAAGAGAAAAAGAACTTGGCCGAGCTGGAGGCGCGCCTCAGCGAGATCGAACACGCACTTGCGACCAAGACCTTTGACGACGACACGCTGATCAACAAGTGCAAGGTTCAAAAGGGCGACTATGTGCGATCCGACAAGGCAAAGCAGATTGGCTTTGCGAGTGCGCCGCCAGGCCTTGCCATCCAGGTCAGCCGGATCAACTTTTTTAACCAATCCACGAAGGACAACCGTCCCGTGCACTTCCCCAAAGATCTCGACTTCTCCCCGTGGTACCTGGGCAGCACGTCGCGGAAGCCGTCGCACAGCATCGCCGTCGACAGCCTGGAGGGCAAGGACCGCGACATTGTCCAAGAGCTCGCCCACCAACCCCGCAAGCCTGTGTACCGCCTCCGCAGCGCCGTCATGCACACCGGGTCAGCCCAAAGCGGACACTATTACTGCTACCGGCAACACCCGCCAAACAGTGTATCGGCGCAGCCGCGCAACAAGACCCCAGCCAAGCCGCCTGCCAAACGATTACCATCTCAGTCTCCTGCGCCCGTCCCCCCTCCCCCGGCGTCCGACGTGGGCGACTTCGACATGGCCACGTTGCCGATGCGCAAACAGGGCACGCCCTGTGACTTTGACGACGATGGCACGACCGTGGTCGGCTCCGAGTACGGCACGACGGATGAAGTCGCCATGCAGCACGACGACATTACAGCCGACGCCGACGACGAGGCGGATGATGACGGCCATAAGACGGAGATTGCGACAGTGGAAGAAACCGAGGACAAGACAAGCAGTCAGCCACCGCATAAGAAGCAGAGGCGGGGGGAGCAAGACACCAAGAAAGCGGACGCGCCACCGGCCGAACAACAAGAGGAGGCGCCTTGGTGGAGAATCAGCGACCTGGACGTGTACAAAGCCGGCGAGGGCGATGTGCACAGCGAGCCGGGCAAAGTGTACATGCTCTTTTACGACCGTGTTTTGGACGACGAGGAAATTGCTGTCGAGAGCGTCGAGGAGGACTCTGGTGCCAAGATTGTGGGCAATGACTTTGCTGTCGACCCAGAGCCAAAGGACAGCGCCGAAGACACTGCCGTCGACATGGCCGTCAACAATGACCAGGCCGCAGCGGACGATGACAGTGTCTCAAAGGCGGACGCGCCGTCCAAGTCTGAGGCCGAAACGCCTATGAGCGATACCGATGACGACACCGACGCCACCTACGTGGAGTAGGATCTGCTTCGCATGCGACGGAACGCTCATTTCAGGCATCTGGGGATGTTTCTTGTTGATTTTGCCATCATAGGCAATATTTGTAAACTAGCTTTGTTTATTATACCCCGGCCATACGGCCATGTTTTGGCAGTTCATTAGGATATCTGCTGCACAATATCATTTTACAACAATACGGTTGACTTTTCTTGTGATTGCCATGTGAGGACTTTTATTTGTACAGTAGATGTTGTACATGTAGGTGTTTGCTATTGCTATGCAGGAAAATTGTAATAAACTCGAACTCCTTATATAGAAAGTTGACCATAGGGTGGCCCCAAGCCATGTCTTCTACTATGAAACCGGTCTCAGTGTCGCTTGTAGAGTTTTTTTTGTTATATCGTAAAGTCAAATCACCTCGTGAGGCAGCGTAAAAAAGGCGAGAGCAAACAGTATATTGTATTGGAGTGGAATAAATTTGTTTGAAAGTATGACCACGACAGGAGAATACTGTCTTTCATTTTGATCCTAAACTACGAGTACACGTCTTAATGACAACTATGAGTATAAGTACTATCGCGAAACTACAAAGTCAAGATGCGTCAGTCTCCAACTCTCTCGAAAACATCATTCTGCCGGGCAAAAGCCTCCCAACTTTTAGGCGGTGAAACTTTTTACGTACACCTTTGCATTTCTACAAAAAAACTCTGCCGTCCGCCTCTACAACGGCCAATCAGAAAGTGGCTGGTACCCACCTCTCACCCCGCTCCAGTCCCCTCGCCCAAAAAGTATAAATACCTGGCCTGCCTCCCGCTCATTCTAGGATTTCTTTCTCTTTTTTTTCCTTATGTCGACAATACTTCAAAGAATCATTTCTATAGTTATTGTCCTCTTCTAGGTTCTCAAAAAGAGCCAGAAAACCCACCCGGGTTGATGAACTATATCCTCGACTTGCCCGTTTTTACGAAAACTTGGCTGCGCTTTTGCCGGCGCGCTGGGGGATTCTTTGGAATCCCCGTTACCCTCGCTCCTGCCTGCAAAGGCAGCGGACCAGGAAGCACGTCTTGTCTCTTCGGAGGCAGATGTCTTCTAGGACTGTATTTTACAGAGGGTGGTGATGAGCTATACCCTGGACTGGAGGTCTTGCTTCTCCTTTGGAGGGCGCTCTGCCAGGGTGGGTGTCGATGGACGTCTGACCGGTCTTCTTTTTTTTCATTGCTTTCCTGAGCTTGCTCGGGATGTGAGGAAGAAATAAGCTGCTGTGACAATATGTATTTGCGTGTTCTAGTTGAGGCGGTTTACGAGTGGAATTGTATTTTGTTGTTAAAGTAATTAATAGGAGATATTCTTTCGAGAAAGATGAATGTACTCGTACTCTGTATAAGACGTATCTCGAAATGCTCTTTCGCTATCTCGTAGCCCTCGTCGAAGCCGTCGTAAAATCATAGTCAGCTCAGTCAGTCAGATTAGGCAGCCACGCACACGTGACTCACATGACTCGACCCACACGACCAGTCACGACCCACCTGGCAAATTTGCATACTCGCACGGACCACGTCTGCCTGGAGCTCGCACGAAGCCCCTTTTACTATTTAAGTCGGGCCATCCCTCCTCTCTCCCCCTACGTTCCCTTTTTTCCTCTCCTTTCTTCCCTATCCTAGTGCACGGGCAGTACGCATTCAGTGAGGATTCGTCCGAGAGTGTGTTTTTGCTGGTTGAAAACTATACCTTGACCACTCCTATTGGGCCTCTGGCCCGGTAGGGAATTTTTGGCAAAAACTCTCACTCTTTTTCATTACCCTCGTTCCCTGGTTGGAGCGAAGTAGCGAAAAATGCAGGAGAATCGAATCGTCTGGCGCTACTCATGCTGCTCTCGATACGAGGAGGGAAATAGAGCCCGAAATGAGAGGCTACAAACGCGTCTGTGACTAGGTGATCTCAAACGCGCCTTCTTGTTCGGTGGCTGTCGACGTGTTTTAGGCGAAGCACGCGTTTCGTCTCTAGGCAACAGTCGGGCACCTGCCAGCCTCTAGCTGAATGTCAGATGCTACGATGCTGAACTGAATGAATGTGTTTGTCTACATTCATGCTGGTGTAATTTGATGCATGCTCTGCTGGCACCACGCGCCACTGTGCCCTGTGCTCGCCTGTTTCTTCCTGCGTGTCTTTTCTATGCCTACTGTCTTCTTCGTCTGCTTCCAGTTTCTCGCGACCTTCAGACCACATGTCAGGCGAGGTTCGAGCATCATCTGCTGGATGTCAGCATCTCGTCAGTTATCATCTCGTTCGGTGTGATGGCATCACATACTGAGCCCAATTACCAACTACCAAACGAGGTCAGTACTCCGTCGCAGACACATGGCTTCGGCAGGTAGGTGTACTGCCGGGGAACGCTAGCTGTACTCCGTTCCGTGCTCGTAGAGAGACAATAGCGCTTTCTGTCCTGACAGTTAGCTGTACCGGCTGGAGCCGTATGCGAGACAGTATGCACACTGTCCCCCACCTACGATTCTGCCAGCAGCTGCCGCCAATCACGCCGTAGCAAAACGGACTGCTCCGTTTCTGACACTGTCCGTTTCCTCCGCTTTAGGGCGTCCGTACGTACGCCCGAGCACCCTACACAGTGCACCCTCGCGCCTTCCCTCCCTCTCTGCCCCCTTCCATTTCCCACCACTCGCCCCGTCGCCACGCCGCCCTCCGCTGTCGTCTCCTCCTCTCTCGCCTCTTTTCCCTCCTTCTCACCAACCCAGCCTCATCTCTCCCCAAGGGCCCCTGCACGACTCTCCTTTCGCAGTTCCCCGACGTCGTTTGTTGTCTCGTCGTCTTCCTACTCCGAAGGCGCAAAAACACGGGAAGCAAAGTCTGCAAAGTACACAGTGCCGACTGACACTGCCAGCCTCTCTCCCGCGTCCTGTGTTTTTTTTTTTGCCTCTTTCCGCCACAGTCGAAATCTTCTCTCGGCCTCTTCGCTCACGACGCCCTCACCCACCTCGTGTCTCTACCTCGCCTCGACATCACGCTAGGCCGGTCTTTTCCTCTTTGGCTTGGTCGTCGCTCGCATTGCATTCTTTTCCGTCTCTCGTTTTGTTCTCGCTCTCCCCGTCACTCGTCTCCTGACTCATGACAACCTCCTCGATACCCGCCTGTCAACCATAGACGCTGAATCGACAGCCTCGCTTCTCTACTTGGGCATCGCCTTTCGCACTGGGCAAACTGTCAGCTTGTTGTCTGCGACACCGTCTCTTCAGGTTGACGCTGTCGCCTTCTCAGGCTTCTCTACCTCCCGTTGCCGACTTTTTCGCCGCCTCTGTCACGATCACGAAACGACACGATTGATACGATTCTCGACGACACATCGGCACACACGCGACGCCGCTTGATAGCCATCACGTGTGCTGGTGATTTATCAAGATCATCCGCTCGGCTTTATTGTCGCGCCGGTCTACGCGATCTGTTGATACCCTGATCGATTTTTTTCAGTCACCTCGGCTGCCGTTATCACCTTAGTCGGTGGAGTCCGCAGAATCCTCACGAGCCTGATTGATACCCGCGACGCTCGACGAGCAAAAGGCTGGATTGAGTCGGAGTCTCGGACAGTCTACAGCTAGTCTCCCAGATCATCGTTACACGCGCTGATATCGCATCACGGCGTCTTCCCCTGCATCCGAGGCTCATTTCGTGGCCTCTGCAGAGACGGTCTCTCTGGCGCTGTTTCAGTAAACATTCGTCCGCCTCTTCGGCGTGTCGAGCTTCCCTCCCTCCTCATTCATCCGAACGCTGCCACCGCGGTCTTCCTTTGTTTGGTCTTTTGCTCCATTTGTTGGTTGAAAGTCGCCTGTTTTGATCATTCACTTGTTTCGATTCGGCTCACCAACCTTTGTCGAGCCTCCAAGCCATTCACCGTCTCCGCTACCGCATCTTTGTCTTTTGTCTTTTGTCTGCCATCTCGCTCCAAAGGCACGTTCACGCCTCTTTGTCGCGTTCCCCCTCTGGCTGCCGCACCGCGACCAACGTCGTGACTAGCCATGTCCTTCCATCCCCAGACCCCCCAGAGTCCGTCCCAATCCTCCCCGATCTCGTCTGTCGGGAACCCCAACAGCACCAACACGCACGGCGGTGCTTCGTTTGCATCATCGTCCTCGGCCGCCCATACGACACACTCGGCACAATCTGCACAGACAATACAAGGGTCCCAGACAACGCCCTCGACCTTGCCGACACCCGCACACAGCGTTAGCGGTGGCGGTTCTGGCTCGCTCGATCCCAGTTTCGACATGTCTGTACTTTCGAACGATGGCTTTCCGAACAAGCGGAAGCGCCTGCTCTCCGATGCAGGCGAACAAGAACTGAAGAAGCCCCAACACATGGAGGGCCAGCAACGACTGGATTTCGAAGCATTGCACCAAGATGTTGGGGAGAAGTACCTCGTGTGCAAAACCTGTAAGACTCCCTCCTCCACCTCCCCGTTCCTTGCCCATCGTCTCGCTGCCCTCTGCACCTGCCCCTTCACCCCTGTCCTACTGAGCTTGAACCGTCCTCCGTTGATATGTGTAAACTTTGGTTAACACTGGGCTCTTCGCTTTGCACCGAAACAGCACATCAGCCATCGTTCCCACCATTATCAGAGGATCTCTACACCATGTTCAACCTGACCGGCATTGCTGCCGAAGTCGCGCGCACGCTGCCCAACGGTGAGAAGAACGCTATGCGTAAGACGTACAAGGGCTACATGAAGAAGCTGGGCGTGTCGGGCCACTTTGAACCCGTCAAGCGCGAGCCGGGCGACGAGGGCGATTTCATGGCAATGCTGGCGGAGCCAGAAGACTCGTGGCAGGCCCGCCAGGTCAAGGCCAAGGAGATTCGCTTCGGGCTGGCGGACGACGTGCAGGCGAGCCTGCGGGCTGCCCTGACCATGAACAAGGGCCCTTTGCCCAAGGCTGTGTGGGACAACTCTGTTCTCGGCAGCGATGTGCCGCCGCTGGGGTCAGGCGTCGGTGGTGGCGCCCGGGGACCGTCGGCTGCACGCGGCACAGCGCCAAACACACCGCTGCACCCTGCGGCACTCGCACGGTCCAAGGCCCAGCATGCACAGCAGGCCGTCGGCTCGCCCAGCGGCGCAGTGGGTGCTGCAGACGCATCGCGGCCGCGCCGGATCAACAAGAAGCGGAGCTACAACGACAACAGTTTCGAGGGCTACAACGAGGCGTTTGACGAGGACGGCTACTCGACAGGCGACGGTGGCGGTGAGCACAAGCGGCGAAAGAAGACTGATACACCATCGGCCCAGTACCCGTCGGCACCGGTGCGGCAGCAGAGCTACGGTCCCGGCATGGTGGGAGCATAGTATGTTGGCTCCGTCACAACAAGCCGCGCTACTGCCCGGCGCGAGAGTCGCTCCAAGTGCACGAGCGAACAAGAATTGCACGGCGTGCCGAGCCGCGTAGGCAATGTCCTGCTGCCGACTCATTGAGCGGTTGGGCGCACTGCCGAGCGAAAGAGCAGCGCCAGAGACATGATTATACCGCACACTGGTCACTGATGTGAGCCGCACCACACGGGGACCCATCGTCTTCCAAGAACAGTCCAAACAACAGTCATTACACCGGGGTCATGACGCGAGGTCATTCGTGCCGAGATGGGCAATGGGTATCGGCGACGGTGTGGTAGTCGTCGTGCCCTTGCTAGCTGGCTTACTGACGTTCCGTGGGTTATGTTGGCTCTCACACGCTGTTGCTATTGCACTGGCATGGGTGCAAGCACGGCTGTTTTTCGAGTGTCTCGGCTACCGTCGTGTCGAAAAAAAACATTGATAACCAAGAGCATCCAGTGGACACAGCTGGCTTTCACCTTGTGTTCTTACATTACAGACGAACGCATTTCGCCGTCTTTCTCATTTCATCGATTTGATTTTTGATTTCACATTCTCAACCTTTCCATTTTTTCTTTCTTTTTTTATGCTCTTATTTAGCAAGGCGTTGGGGCTCATCATCAGACATCTTTCTTGTCATTTCTTTTCCCTTACAAGTTCTCTCCAAAAAAACATCACGTTGTCTTTTTATCATTCGGTTTGTTTTACAATTACCCATTTCCCATTAGCATCCACGGATTCGGATGCCGTTATCTTTCTCTTTTTGTTTTCCACGTTGGGATCTTTGTCGTTTTATTTTACCTTTATTGTCCGTCTCCCAAAAGGCATTCCACATTGCCGACTGTTGCTTGGCCGGGCTCTGTCGGCATGCTTGCTTTAATCATTGCTGGTTGTCGTTTCTGTTTATTGTTTATTATTCACTCTGTGCCGTTTTGTCTTGTCGTGTCGAAATACAGCGCAGAGATCTGCGGAAAGGTCGGAAACGGAAGGGAACCTGGGGTAAAATCAAGACCATTCGCTGGGGTACGCGAAGCAGTTGCTGGGCAGCACTGCTGATAAACTCGGACACTGTCTGAGATCAACTACAAAATCAAACAAATCATCACGACTGGAGCGTTGCATGTGCCATGTTGGAATATTGCCGGTCGACATAAGTAGCAAGCTGTGGAAGTCCGTTATACTGATTTTAAATGCGAAAGTGACTGATTTTTGGTGACTAGACGTGGCACCGGATGACCTTGCACAACACCTCCTGTCCTGAGGGCAGAAGCTGTAGACTGTGGTCAAAAGTGGTGATGTCTGAAGAAGGGAGCTGTCTAGACGGAGGAGGAGTGTTTTATGCTATTGCCCGACTGCCTACTGCGGTTGCCCTCGTTCACTTCAGGCAGTTGGCCTCATGCGATAGCCTAGTAGGTGATTCATTCATCAACAGATATGACGTTGTTTTTCAATGTCGAGGATGGGAAACTGGGGAAAATTGCTTACTTGCTGGTCACTGATGATTTTTAATGTTTTTCTTTCGTTGTGACTTTTGCTGTTGCTGGTAGAAGATTAAGTGTTATCAGGTATTCTTTTCTCTTCTTTTCTTCTTTTTTTCTTCCTTTAAAAAAAGGAATAATTAAATAAATAGATGCCGAATAAAACGGCCACGAGAACACCAATAAAAATAGAAGGCAAAAGGAAATGACTCCAAAGAAAGAAGAAGAAATGCAAAGACAGTATGCTTCATCTGTAGATTATATCTACTCTGTACGTAGTCTATCGTGTATAATAGTACCCCCTTCCAACCTTCACCACAAGTCCTCTTTTTGACCCATATTCCATACCATGCCGAAAATGGCCAAATAACTACGTGCACATCACTTATCGCCGACGACGCTAACCAAAGTCGGCCTGCATAAAACTGGCAGTGACTTCGCCGATTTTGGTAGGGGGGCCCCGACATAGCCCCTGTACTTCGTAGAACGAACTCATACTCTAAAAGAAACCGCGATCATGACAATGGACCTCGTATTTGCATATTGGTGCGTTATTCAATTAGCCAATGTCTGCCCAGCTGCCACGGAGCGACTGCCGATCCCTCGTTATTCAGTTATTTTTAGCCATCTTGTACCTGTACGAGTACTCGTATTTCTATTTCTATTTCTTCGGCCTCGGCTGCAGCCCCGAGATCAGCAAACACCGTTCATCGTTCGAGCCAGACCAATACTTGTTTGGTACCAGTTAGGGAGTCGGCATCCCATCGTCTCCTATTGCAAGTCAACACGATTCGACAAAAAACCTGTCGAACTGAAACTGCGAATGTCGTTGATTTTACGAGTCTCCATCACTTTCATTTCAATAGCACACCTATTATCTCAACCATGTGCGACTTCTCCGTACCGCGATGTGACTGTTCCACTCAATACGCCAAGAACGGTCGCGCTTGTTAATAATAGGCGTGTCTTGCAGCACCGAACGCGCGTTCGTGCCCACTGGGCGGTACTCGGTAGCTTTTCAAAATTTTGTTGCTCCTGCCATTTCAGGCACAAGTCAAACGCGTGACATGCATTCCGCACGGATCGCGGGCCGTAAAACACAAACACAGACACAAACAGAAACACAAGAGAACATAAAACCATAGAACAAGCAAGAATGCATTTTATAAACGAAACGGCCACAACTTCACTTTCATGGAAGAGGGAAGAGCCGATGCAGGTACGGCACGGGTACCTGAATCCAGTAGCGCGTACGGAGCACGACATGTGCAAATCCGTACTTTCGTCAAAAAGAAAGAAACAAAGATGCACAAAGAAAAACACGTCGACATGCGTTTGCCATCTCTCTCACTCAGTCGTCACGGCATCGGCTCCCACCTCTCGTGGCAGTCGTGCCACCTCACATGACAGCGCACAGTACCGGACGACACCAGTGCTACCATCCCAACCAGTCGCCGGTCGCCATGTTGTGTTCATCTCATTTTCCGTCTCACATCTATTGCCAGTGGGTTTACGAGTCCCGTCAGAACAGACGTCAACCATGGTGATGGTTTTCTTCCAGTGGAGTAGAGCGTTGGCAAAGAAAAAAAAAAAAAACTCAACTCATCTTTATGGCTTTTAGATTTCTTCATCCGAGGATGCTAGAAGCTTTGTGCTTCTTCCATCGTCTGATCTCCTCTTTTCATAACTGCCGGTCCATAAAAAGACACGAGTCGTACTCCGTACTCCGTAGCAACACTCGGTATTATTCTATTAATACTGATATTATCACGCTCCGGAGCAAAAGCTTCTTCCGTAAATAAGGTGGAAGCGAAAGGAGCCTCTTGTGTCCTGGTTCTGTATCCTATTGACCTTGCTTCCATGTCATTTTACACTTTAGCACCCCGTTGGACCCTGGTCCAGGCTCCTGTCTGACCCATCCATCCCTATTATTTCTACAAGCTTTGCAACGACTGTTACTCCGTACGAAAAAAGTCGCAGCGTACAAAGTACTCGTACCGTCTCACCTGCTACGGTTACTGGCCAGGAACGTTTTAGTAATAAAACGGCAATATGAGAACGGACCACGCCTTCTTTGCGTCTCTGCCAGTGCTTCACTTCTTCTTCTTTCAATCCCCATCACACCAGTTCAAGTACTCGTACTCGTGCCCTCTCTATCTAGCACGACGACATCTTTTTCTGGCGGTTATGCAATCTAGAAAGTACAGTATGGCGAATATCGTGACGTCTGTTCGTATTTCTGCCCCGACAAACACTGTATTTCCAAATGCTGTCAACTCGCAATCTCTCTTCTGCGTCTTTCCTTGCCGTTGACTGCTACCCTGCTGCCGTCCGTTGCTCCTGAGAGGAAAGTCTCGGCCTGGTGATCCACGTCAAGATCCTCCGTAATATAAGTAAATCCTAGGCTTGTTATTTTGTGGATCAACACAGAGGAGCAAGCAGAGAAACACAATATATTAGTGGGTGCTCTCTGCTAGCACGGTGCCCTATGAGTACGATACAGCACTTGCAGCGTGCAGCAACCCTGTAGTATTTACAGTGCGGGTTTGCTATTGGTGCTGCAGGGTGGTCCTTCCCCCCCATGTCGTATTGCGTCTTTTTGCTCTTTCCATGCTCATCTTACCCTCTCTTCCCCTGCATCGTAATTGACATGCAGGCACTCAGGTGCTCTTTCCCCTTTTCGTCTCGTTTCCCGGGCTCTTCGTCCCGTCTTCCTGCCAATTTTTGAGTTCTGACTGGGCTTGCCACCAACGCCTGCCTTTCTTTCTGTCTGTCGTGACTCTCTGTTTGGGCTCTTTTCCGTCTTTTCGTTTTCCTCCCCCTTTGATCGCCACATCGCACCCGCCAGTCTATTCACATTCTCCCCCAATGCGCGACATGCCGGGAAGACTCCTCTGACGATGAGGAGCAGCTGGAGGGACGACGACTAATTCATGAACGCGACGACCAACTATTTTCTTTTTTGCTAATCTCACGATACCTAATCCCTATGGACTGCGCCCGTCTAGTCGTTGAAGCAAACAACGCGCATCAGCAAACACGCGGCTGCACACATACGGCACCACCACAACCACCACCACACTCCTTTGAACAAACGCCTCTGCGAGGATAGCCAGCTCGGCTCATCACACTCATTTTTTTACCACCGGGATCGACTAGGTCCATCCATTCGTTTATTCCGGCCTCGACAACGTCGACCGACCTTTTTTGAGATTGATACATTGTACTTCTTTTTAATCGTCGTCTTTGTCTTTACTTTGACATCCCCATCGCATCTACGAGTACGCCTTGCTTCGCCACAATGCGACTCTCGCTCCTGCAGGCCGCGATACAGGCCTCGGCCGCGGCTGTGCTGCCAGTTGCTGTCTCTGCATCATCCAATGGCAGCAAGAGCAAGCACCGACACCTGCACATCCACAAGCACGGCCATGGGCACCGTGACAGCCATATCGAGAAGCCTGCCGACAGCCATACCGAAAAGGAGGTGACGGGCGAAGAACTCCGACGCAGAGACATTGTCACCGCCCCCGTCCCCGTCACCCACGTCACTCAGACCGTCTCGGTTGTCCAGGTCATTGACGGACAGGGCTCGGTTGTCAGCATCTCCACGGTGCCCCCGCCATCCACAACACCGGCCGACACCACAGCAACCACTTCGACGCCAGTCTCGTCCGCCCCCCTGTCCGACTCGATATCGACACAGCCTGGCACATCCGCAGCTGCAGGTGCATCTGGGGCGTCAACAGAACCATCAGCCACCTCGCCGAGTGTCGTAGCAGGCGTGTCTTCGTCACCTATCACCTCGGGCGCCACAGCCTCAGCCGTTGCCGCACCCACCACCGCCCGAGGATCTTCCATCTTTGTCAACGGCACGCTCACCTCTTCCCCGGCTCCTATGACGACTTCCCCGGCTCCTATGACGACCGTTGCGACCTCCACGCGTATTTTTGGCAACGGCACCTCCACGTCCACCTCCCACTCGCTCTCTGTCAACCACACGCAAACTTCCTCTTTGGTATTCTCCTCGTTTGCTTCGTCCACGTCCTCCTTCCTCTCAAGTAGCAGTGCAGTCTCGTCTTCCGTGTATTCGAGCAGCCTGTACACCTCTGTGACGGGCACCTCCTCGGCCGCCTCTGCCGAAAGCACAGGCAGTGCAGACAGCACAAGCAGCACCGGCGGCGTAGTTGTCGGCGGCACGGCAACAAGCTCTGGTGCTGGTGCTGCGCCCACATCCTCGTCCGACGACGACTCGTCCAGCACGCCCACGGGTGTTGTGGTTGGGAGCGTCGTAGGCGGCCTCGCTGGCATCGCCCTGCTGCTGGTGATTGCCCTGTACCTGATCAAGTGGAAGCGGAAGAAGGCCGACGGCAGCCGCCTGCTGAAGGACGGCGATAACGCGGCTGGCACGGCCGGTATAGCCAAGGGCGTCGCGGGCGGTCCGGGCGGCTCTGGCGGATTTGGCGGTCTTGGGACGCTTGGTCTGACTACCGGTATGACGGAGCCGCGCGGCGGCTTCCTTGCACCGTTTGCGTCTGCCCTGGCATCGGGACAGAGACGCCTATCGCGTGCCGCCGAGTCCACGATGCGACCGGCACTGGCGGCATCTGGTGCAAGTATGGGCGGTGGTGGCAATGGAGGTCCAGACACCAGGGCCATGACTGGCGGCCTGGTAACGACAACGGCCGTCCCCACTGCTATGGATGCTGGCAGCTGCAGTCCCATTCTCGAATCGCCGACCAGTGGCCATATCACGCCTCCCAACCCCTCCAGCCCGGTCGTCCCCAGCGATAGCACCCCGAGCCCAGCGACAGAGCGCAGTTTCTATCGCGTGTCGGGCCGGAAGCTGCCGTCCGTCCTGCAGCACGGCGGCGACGGCTACGAGGACCCGCGCCAGAGCGTGATGAGCACCACCACGGTCAACACGGCGTACACCCACATGTCGATGCAACGCGACTCGCGCGGCTTCTTTGGCGGTGCCGGTGGCCCGTCGACAACGCCCATGTCACGGTATGCCGTGGGTACGCCGATGCGGCCCGAGAGTGGTGTGCCGGTGTTCCACACGGGCCCTGGCAAGACGGCGTCGCCCATGCGTGCCCCGGCCTCGCGGCAGGGCTCGTTTGTGCAGGACGACGGCGCGTCCATTGACGTGCCAGGGCGCAACCTGACACCGCCGCCGGGGCCTGGCCATCTGGACCCCGTTGGCCGGTCGCTCATCTCACAAGACGGCTCACGGGGGTCGCGCGGGTCCATCTCGCGGTTCACCGAGGAAATTCACTAAGTGTGTCCTCTCCCCGTGTTGTAATGTCTACACCTACACTGCGGTGGCCATTTTGCGCTGCCAAAACCCTCACGAAGCATGGGCTGGCGTTTGCTTAGTTCAGCGTCTACTTTTCGTCTCTTTTGATTCTCTACACTCGTTTATCCCCCGTTCTTCTCTTACACTTTATCATTTCATTCGTCCCGCAAATACCGGCAGCTTTTGGATATTCACCCTATTGTTTTATTTACTTTGTCTTCCTCATTTGAGATATACCTCCAGGCACTTTTGGTTCCTGTTTTCTTTTTTGGTTTCCTTGTTTCCTGTGTCTTTTCTATGTACCTTCTTCTTACTTGTTCTTCTCTATATCTTCATCTCAGTACTATGTTCCTGGGGCTTCTTTTCTGTATTTGAATTCTGGACACTCAGAATCTAAAAGTTCAGATCTTGTTTCTTCTTAGTCTTGCTAGATGCATTTACATGGGCCGCTTGCTCTGCGCGTGCCTTTGAATATATTTCTTGCTCGACCCCTCCGTTGCCTTTTGCCTTTCAAGTTCAGCCCTGCCGGGTATCCGTGCTCGACAATCGCATTGTGTTCAAACTGTATGTTATTGTCAGTATCTTTGTGCGCCCAAAGCGTTGCATTGCAGGCTGATCTACTCAGTAGAAAAAAACCGACGATAAGACGGAAAGTCTGGGTGTGGCTCACGTGAAGCAGTCCTGAAACAGTGGCTTGGCTTTCCGAGTATGCAGCGAGTCTGGCTGGCAGCGACGTGAAACATGCCACGAGGACGAATGCAGCGGCGCCCCTGCCTCTCGTCGGCTGATTCGAGCTGTCCGTTCAATGCCGTGCCTTTTTTCTCCCCGCATCGTCGCCGGCAAAGTCATGACGGGCAGTTTCGGGGGCGCAATCTGTCATGAACCCTACCTCTGATCGGCCTTGGTAGCAGCCGGCAGTATCTCCGCTGCGAGTTGACGCCTTTGAGGCGCTTTGCTGGCCATTTGCAAGTATGTACGGAGTACGAGTACGAGCACTCGTACGATTACTGTGATGCTTCTCTTCTCGATCTACTCGCTCTGATTTTCTACATCCCCCTGATTCGAACTGCCCACGTTTGAGGCCGCCTGGCTGATACAACCCTACACACCAAGGGCTCGGTGAGAATTTGCAGTTCAGTTCAGCAGCTTACTCGTACTCCGAGTTTTCCTTCATTCATAGCACATCGTCTCATTGCTGCCTATCTGACATTGCCGACTGCCGACTGCCGGAGTCGGATGATGCAGCGTGCGTAAGCGCCCAGCTCTCGGCAGTGCAGGTGCGTTGCTCCTTCTCGTTGCCGTGCCTTGCGCTTTCGCTTCCGACGGCAGGAAGCAATCGGGATTTGCTGCGCATCCTCTTGAATAGTGAGCTGACTATGAGTGCTCATCGTACTTTTTGCACTGTAAGCCGGGATAACAGCGGACCCGTTTTGGCACTTTCCTTCGTAGTGACTGAGACTAAAACTGGAAACAGGTCCAAAACCCATTCAGGAAGTAACCATAACGGCCAAGTGGGCTGTGCCTTCCTACTCCGTAGGGGGCTAAACCGTGTTTTGGCTGTGCGAGGTCGACTGCTGCAAAGGGACTAGGAAGGAGCGGACGACAAGCCGTCGCGAACGCAGAGCGGCAGCGCACTCCGCAATACGAGTGCGAGACGTGACAAAAGGGAAAGAGCAAGGCCATATTCCCGTGATCTGTGATCTCCCATGGGAAGCAACGACCCGCGACGATTTTGCCTCACTTTCTGGCTCTAGTTTTTTTTCTTCTTCCTTCTTTTGGCTTCTCTTGCTTCTCACTTCCGTGTAACGCCTCACACTGACCAACGACTGACGTGACTGTGTCTCATCCTTTGTACTTGTACACCCGATATCTCCGACTCATACTCTTCAACACATCGATTCTACCAATACAACTTTCCGCTCCTCACCTTACGCATCACCAACTGCCCCCCCCGAATGGACCGCAGCTGTCCCATGGGCAGCCCCGACCAGGGCTTCCCGCTACCGCCCATTACCGTGCCGCCCATGGCCAACCGCGCGCCGCCGCCGCCGCCGCACGGCATGTACGGCCAGACGTACGACCGGCTGCCGCCCATCCACATGCCGGCCGACATGGCGGCGGCGCACATGTTTGGCAGCGACCCCAACGGCTACCTGGACGAGGTCAACGAGGCCAAGCGGCGGCGCATTGCGCGCGCGTGCGACATGTGCCGCAAAAAGAAGATCAAGTGCGACGGCAAGATGCCGTCGTGCACGCACTGCATCAACTACAAGACGACGTGTGTTTTCACGCAGGTCGAGAAGAAGCGCAACCCGCCCAAGGGCGCCAAGTACATTGAGGGGCTCGAGAACCGGCTCGTGCGCATGGAGAGCCTGCTGCGGCTGTCGGGCCTGCTGGACGAGGAGGACGGCGACACCGATCTGGGCACACTTGAGAAAAAGCTGGCCGAGAAGCTGCGGCGGCACTCGTCGCAGCAGGAGGCCGCCGCCGCCGCGTCGAATCCGTCGTCGCCGTCGCATTCGGCGTCGGACAATGAGGCAGCCACGACGCCGCGCAGCCCGGTGACGTCGCCCGAGGAGGGCGGCGAGGGCGGTGTGAGCGGCGTGCGCGGCAGCTCTGCGGGCGGACCCAATGGTGCCAACAGCAGCGGTACCGAACACGCAGTCCGAAGTAGCTCCGACAAGAAGAGCGGCAGGACCAACAACAACAGCAACAGAAACAACGACGACGACAACAATAATGAGGAGGAGGCTGAGCCACTTTCGGAGCTCATGTGCTCGCTGGTGACCAACAACTATGGCGAGACGCGGTACATTGGGTCGTCGTCGGGCTTTTCCATCTTCTCGCCCAAGGGCATGCAATGGGTCAACGAGAAGACGGGCGACGAGTCGTTCCCGCAGATGATCTCCAACGTGTCGATGGATGACAACAAGTGGACGAACTGGAAGCCGGAGATCTTTGCGGACCTGTTTAGCCGGCCCGTGTTCCGGCCGCTGCCGCCCAAGGACGAGGCGCTGTCGCTGCTCAAGGACTTTTTCGAGAATTTCAACTGCATGTTCCCGCTGTTCCACCAGCCGACGTTCATGTGCCTGGTGGAGCGGCAGTACAGCAAGGACCCGTACCAGGGCTCCGGGTGGTGGGCGAGTCTGAACGTGGCGCTGGCAGTGGCGCACCGGCTGCGCGTGATGAGCAACCTGGTGCCGCAGGAGGAGGACGAGAAGGCGTGGGCGTACCTCAAGAACGCGCTGGCCGTCTTCTCGGAGCTGACGATGCGCAACACGGACCTGCTGAGCGTGCAGGCACTGCTGGGGATGGCGCTGTTTATGCAGGGCACGCCGAACCCGCAGCCGACAAACCTGCTGCTGGCGAATGCGATCCGGCTGTCGCACTGCATCGGGCTGCACAAGAAGGGCACGGGGTTCAACCTGAACCCGATTGAGATTGAGCAGCGCAAGCGGGTGTTTTGGATTGCGTACATGCTGGACAAGGACCTGTCGCTGCGGGCGGGCCGGCCGCCGATCCAGGACGACGACGACATGAACGTGGAGCTGCCGGACGCGGACCCGGCAGACTGCATCGGCAACATCCCGCTGGCAGACGGCAAGGGGCGGATGAACCTGTTCCGGGTCATGTGCGAGTTTGCGACAATTGAGAGCAAGGTGTACAAGCGGCTGTACTCGACGACGGCGACGAAGCAGACGGTGGGCGAGCTGCTGCAGACGATTGGCGAGCTGGACGCGGAGCTGGACGACTGGAAGGAGCGGATCCCCATTGACTTCCGGCCGGAGCACGAGATCAAGGCGTCGCACACGCCGCTGATCCTGCACATTGTGATGCTGCACTTCACGTACTACAACTGCCTGACGACGATCCACCGGATGAGCGTGCACCACGGGTACTGGACGAGCCGGCTGTCCAACTATGCGATCCAGGGCCTGAACGCCAAAGCGCTGAACCCGCGCATCTACTCGTCGGCGGCGCTGTGCGTGTCGTCGGCGCGGGCGAGCATCTCGATGCTCAAGTACATCCCCCAAGGGGACTTCTCGTGCGTGTGGCTGATCTTGTACTTTCCCGTGTCGTCGCTGGTGACGCTGTTTGGCAACCTGCTGCAGAACCCGCTGGATCCGCGTGCTAGGTCCGACGTGCGGCTGATGAGCCTGGTGGTGACGTTCTTGTCGATGCTGGGCGAGGAGGCCGAGAGCGGCGGCGTGCACCGCATGCTCGGGGTGTGCAGCGAGTTTGAGCGCATTGCCAAGGTGGTGATTGACAAGGCCGAGAAGGAGCACGCGAGCCGGCGCAAGCGCAAGAACACGGACGCGCATGAGGCGAGGCCGGGGCCGGCGGGGCCGTCAGCAGCACCGAAACTGCCGGCACCGTCGGCAACACAGCGACCGACCGAAGACGGTGCCGACGGGGTGTCGTCGTCAAATCGCAGCAAATCGCAGACGCCGTGGCCGGGATCGCCAGGGTCGGGCACCGGCACATACCCGCTGGCTCCGGCGACGCCAGCCGAAGCAGCAGCAGCAGCGGCCACGGCAGCCGAGATTGTCAATGGCCACAAGAATGCCCAGCCGAAACGGAACAGCAGCATTAGCGGCGGCGTCAGCAACCAGCAGCATCAGCACTACCACGGCCTGTCGACAGCATCGGCCTCGGCCACCGGCATGTACGCCGGCAGCAGCCCGCTCAACAACGTGGCGACAGTGGGCGCAACGCCGTCGCCGGGCATGGCAGCGAATGGGTGGCCGGCCGACTATACAGCAGCAGCAGCTCCGGCGACGGGCATGGCGGGCGGCATGGGTGCCGGGGGCGGCGACTTGGACTTTACGTCGTTTGCGGACCTGACGGGCTTTGGCGCGCTACAGCAGGACATGCTGGCACCACCAGTGGCAGGGACCGGCAGCGGACTCGGGGGTCTGCAGTCGCCGCCGGTGCCAGGGACGCTTGGCAACCAGCCGTTTCTGCCGATTGACCTGTTCAGTCTGCCGATGACGCTGGACTGGGACTGGGCCGAGATGAGCGGCGGCGCGTACCCGACGGTGGAGAATGGCAACTACGACGCGATGCCATAGTTTTGTTTTATTTGGCTTTTGGATCTACTTGATGATGATGTTACGTTGGGTTTGTTTTTTTGTTTTCTTTTTCTCTATTTTCTGTTTTTTTTTCCCTTTTTGTCATTTTTCTTGTTGTTCTTTACATTCTATCTGTTGCTTCTGCTGGCGATCGGAGTTGTACGAGCGGTTGACTTTTGTTCTTATTGATCTATTGATGCCTTGTTGACAGACATGTATCTCAACTCATCTTGTTCGTCTCATTCGCTTGACTTATTACTCTGTGTTACAGCGCCAATTAGTTACCCGGCCCTAAACCCCGCGATTTGCACGTGCTTGAGCTTCCCCAGCTACGGCAATTGGAGAGCCGCCATGCCGAGGATAGCCGGCACGACGACCGACCTCGATTGAGCTACGAATAGTCTGTACTCGTACTCTGTTTTTTTTTTAACTCGGCCTGTCAATTAATTCGATAATTTCGACAGCGACTACGATACCCCCTCACGACTCTACATCATGCAGAGACTCTCGACGTTGTCAACATTCCGCCCGCGGCAGCCTGCGCGGCTGTTTAGCTCGACGGCGATGCAGTCCGCGGCTGTGCAGCGAATCGGCGTGATTGGCGCTGGGCAGATGGGCCTCGGCATTGCGCTGGTGGCGGCGCAAAAGGCCGGCGTGCCGGTGACGGTGGTGGATGCGTCGCAGGCGTCGCTGGACAAGGGCCTGGCGTTTGCCGACAAGCTGCTGGCCAAGGACGTGGGCAAGCAGCGGCTGTCGCAGGCGGATGCAGACGCGACGCGGGCACGACTGACGCCGACGACGTCGATTGAGGAACTGGGCGACGCCGATCTCGTCATCGAGGCCGTGCCGGAGCTGCCGGAGCTCAAGTTTTCGCTGTTCAAGCAGCTGGCCGGCGTGGCGCCGGCGCACGCGATCCTGGCCACCAACACGAGCTCGATCAGCATCACCAAGATTGCGGCAGCGGCGGCGTCGGCATCGGGCCAGCCGCAGACGTCCGAGGCCGCGCTGGCGATTGCGTCGCGCGTCGTGGCGATGCACTTTATGAACCCGGTGCCGGTGCAAAAGGGCGTCGAGATCATCAGCGGCCTGCAGACGAGCAGCGCGACGCTGGCGACGGCGGTTGATTTCTGCAAGGCCATGGGCAAGATCCTGTCGACGTCGGCTGACACGCCCGGGTTCCTGGCCAACCGGATCCTGATGCCGTACATCAACGAGGCGATCATCTGCCTGGAGACGGGCGTAGGCGACCGCGAGAGCATCGACGCGATCATGAAGAACGGCACCAACGTGCCAATGGGCCCGCTGACGCTGGCGGATTTCATTGGGCTGGATACGTGCCTGGCGATCATGAAGGTGCTGTACACGGAGACGGGCGACAGCAAGTACCGGCCGAGCGTGCTGCTGGGCAAGATGGTGGACGCGGGGTGGCTGGGCAAGAAGACGGGCAAGGGGTTTTACGACTACTAGGCAGGCTGGAGGATGACATTTTCGTGGCGATGATGAGTTGGTAGTTCTAGTTACTGTGTACTCTGTAAATCTATACGTTTGAATCTCTCTTGATCTTGGCTTTCTCGACTTATGGAAGGGGTCCACTTTTCACATCGACCGCTTTATGCTCCGCTTTGTGTCAATCTCGTGAACTTGGCATGTAGACATGTTGAGTGCAGGCAGCTCTTGCTCATCCTGCATTGTTTTGGTCGTTGTTCTTGGTTGTTGTTTTATTCATTCATTCATTCATTCATTCATATTTTAATTTGCCCGTTAACCGTTGCCGTCTGCCAGCCACCAGCATGGCCTCACCCTGGAAGATTCACCTCTTCCGAGGCATGGCCAACGACATCCGCCGTCGCGCCCCCTTCTACTGGAGCGACTGGCGCGATGCCTGGGACTACCGCGTCGTGCCCGCCACCGTCTACATGTACTTTGCAAAGTAGGTATACCCGCCTCTGCCTGCCTGCTGCCCGCGCTGACTGACCACCAGCATCCTGCCCGCCCTCGCCTTCTCGCTCGACATGTTCACCAAGACGGACATGCAGTACGGCGTCAACGAGGTGCTGCTGGCGTCGGTGCTGGGCGCCGTCATCTTTGCCGTGCTGGCCTGCCAGCCCCTCGTCATTGTCGGCGTGACGGGGCCCATTACCGTCTTCAACTACACCGTCTACGACATTATCGCGCCGCGCGGCACCAACTACCTGGCCTTTATGTGCTGGGTTGGCCTGTGGTCGCTCGTGCTGCACTGGCTGCTGGCCGTCACCAACGCCTGCAACGGCCTGCGCTATGTGACGCGGTTCCCGTGCGACATCTTTGGGTTTTATGTTGCCTTTATCTACCTGCAAAAGGGCATCCAGGTGCTGTCGCGGCTCGGTGATGAAGAACCCTTTTATCTGAGCATCTTTATCGGGCTGGCCGTCTTTGTCGTCGCCTATTATGTGTGCGGCACAATCAGCAGCAGTGGTAGTGGTGGTGGCAGCAGCAGCAGCAGCAGCAGTACCGGTGGTGGTGGCCTCTTCACCCACGCCGTGCGCGTCTTTGTCAAGGACTACGGCACGCCGCTGACGGTCGTCTTTTTCACGGGCTTCGTCCACATTGGCCGCATGCGCGGCGTCGACCTGCCCGTGCTGCCGACGGGCATTGCCTTTGAGCCGACAGCCCTCTCCGGCCCTGGCGGCGGCCGCACCGACAACAGCTGGCTCGTGCACTTTTGGGAGGACATTAGCGTCGGCGACGTCTTTCTGGCCCTGCCCTTTGCCGTGCTGCTGACCGTGCTCTTCTACTTTGACCACAACGTGTCGTCGCTCATTGCCCAGGGCACCGAGTTCCCGCTGCGCAAGCCCGCCGGTTTCCACTGGGATCTTTTCCTGCTTGGGTTGACGACGGGCGTTGCCGGTCTGCTGGGGCTGCCGTTTCCCAATGGCCTCATTCCGCAGGCGCCCTTTCACACTGCGTCGCTGTGCGTCACCGAGCTCGTCCAGGGCGATGGTCAAGGTGCGGCAGCAGCAGCAGCAGCAGCAGCAGCAGCAGCAGCAGCAGCAGCGGACAATAATACAACAACAGCACCAGCCGACGACGACGACGGATACAAGGGCCACCCCACGGCCCACGCCCGCGTCACGCGCGTCGTCGAGCAGCGCGTGTCCAACCTCGCCCAGGGCCTGCTGACCCTCGGCACCATGTCCGGTCCCTTGCTCGTCGTCCTGCACCTCATCCCGCAGGCCGTGCTGGCCGGTCTCTTTTTCGTCATGGGCGTCCAGGCCCTCGAGGGCAACGGCATCACAGCCAAGCTGTTGTTTTGTTGCCGCGACGCCTCGCTGACCGCCCGCAGCGACCCCCTGAAACAGCTGCCGCTGCCGGCCATCTGGGCCTTTGTCGCCGTCGAGCTCGTCGGCTTCGGTGCCACGTTCGCCATTACCCAGACCGTCGCCGCCGTCGGGTTCCCTGTCTTTATCCTGCTGCTCGTGCCCGTGCGCGCCTGGCTGCTGCCGCGCGTCTTTTCCGCCGACCAGCTGGCCGTCCTCGACGCGCCCACCGCCAGTCCCTTTACCATGGAGAGCGTCGGCGGCAACTACGGCGAGGCTGCTAGCAGTACTACGAGTGCTACTCTCTGCGCACGTGACACCGGTGCACGTGACTCGGGCGTGCTTCGGGCCGACCCGGTCTCCTCGAGCGACGACGGCGACCGCAGTCGTGAGCACCTGGCTGAGCTGGGACAGAGTACCGAGGGCATTGAGCTGTCGCCGTCGCGGTCTGGCATGCACCGTCGGGAGCGAAGGTAGCTTTCCGACTTACTATAGAGATCAAAATGATTGGAACACAGTAGACTATCAAAGTGACCTATTCATCTTCAACTATATTCATATCTATATCCATCACTCATCGTCGCTGTCCATGACAAAGCCGGCCTTGGCCCGCACCCGCTTCGGCACCGGCACCACGTCGTCGTCGTCGCTGACTGCCGCGTCTGCCGGTTGACTGTTGGGCTGGATCTCGGCGAGCACTGACTGAAGTTTGTCGGCGTTGTCGTCGTCGTCGTCGTCGTCGTCGTCGTTGACAATGTCCATGTTGTCGTCATCGTCATCGTCAATCTTCTCCTCCTCCTCCTCCTCCTCCTCCTCCTCATCCTCGCCGTCGTCTCCTGAACTGGCGGCTGGCTCCTTGCTCGGCTTGCGTCGCTTCCGACTTGTGGCCTTGACGATGCCGTCGCTGTCGCTGTCGCTGCCGTCGCTGCCATCCAGCACCGTCAACTTGCGCTTTGGCTTTGGCTTTGGCTTCGACTTGGCCTTTGTCGTGGTTGTCGCCGCCGCTGGCTCCAATCCCGATGCCACCAGCGATGCCACCTGCTGAATCCGCTTGCGTGTCGCCTCCTCGCGCGCAAAAAACTCCTTGTCCTTTTCCTCGTCCGTCTCGTCGTCGCTCGCGTGCACGTACATGTCGCTCTTGATGCGCCGCATCTTTTCCAGCTCCTTTTCGCGCCGCTGCTTGGCCTTGGCGCTCAGTTCCTCCTCTGTCGGGCCCCCCAGTCCTTCCTCGTCGTCGTCGTCGCCACTGGCCACGGCCCTTCTGCGTCGCCGGATTGTCTTTTTGCGCTTGGGTGCATCGACGACCTTGCGAGCTGTCGGGCCACCCGCGGGGAACATCATTGCGTCGTCGCCGTCCAGGCCGTAGTCGTTCCCACCATCGTCGTCATCAAAGGCGGCCTTTTTGCGCACGGCCGGCTTCCGCCGCAGCTGGTTCTCGGCCGACTGGTCCTGGTCAAACGCCGGCGGCTCAAACTCGGCCCGGCTAATGTACTCGAGCGACTCCTCGAGCTCGTCTGCCGTGACGTGCGACGGAATCACCCAGACTGAGTCGGGCGTCTCGTCCAGCGACGGCGCGAGCCGCTCAAAGCCGACAATCTTCATCAGCAGGCGCAGGTGCGGGTTCTTGAACATGGCCTTTTTGCACGCGTCGTCGGCAGCACGGATGGTGATGGTCGGCGCGTTGTTCTTTTCAGCCGGTTCGGCCGGTTCAGCCGTTTCAGCCGGTGCCTCAACAGACGCATCGCCGAAAAGTCCTCCAACAGACGCATCACCACCACCACCACCACCACCACCAGCCCTCGCTGTCTCGGCCGTCTGCCACGCGCGTCGCTCGGCACCCGCCATGCCCACCTGCCCCTTGATCCACGAAAGCAGCGCGTGCTGGTTCTTGTTGAGCAGCACGGCCACGAGAATGGCAATCTGGCGGTCGCGCGCCAGGTTCGGCTCGCGGAACTCGTGCTCGGCCGCCGGCTTGGGCGTGCTCTTGGTCACCGTCTGCTTGTCAAAGCCGTATTCGAGGAAATGCGCCGTGCTGGGCGTCTTGCTGAAAAGCATCTCAATGATGAGCACCGGCCGCTCCTCGAGCTTCTTGAGGCACCGCCGCAGGATCTGCTTGCACAGCTCCTCCCACTCGCGGTACATGCTGCTGTGCCGGTCCAGCGGCTCCGTGCCCTTGATCATGTCGTAAAACAGCTTGATAATGTCGACGCGGAACAGCATGACGCTCATGTCCTGCTTGAACGCCACGCGGTAAAAGTACCGGTGCGCGCGCTTGAGCTGCTCGTCCGTCATGTCCTTGTAGTTGGCCGTGAACCGCACAAACGTGTCGACGACGCCCTGCGACACGAAGCGGTTGGCAAAGCGGCGGAAGTCAAACTTGCGCTCCGAGCTCGTCTTTTGCGCCTGGGCCTCGTCATTGGCCGAGTCGTCGTCGTCGTCGTCGTTGTCGCCACCGCCCTGGGCACCATCCTCTTCTACGCCGGCATCAGCCGCGGCCTTGACCGCGTCCTTCTTCTTCTTGCGCGTCCGCCGCCGCGACCGCACCTGCAGGTCCACGTTCTGCTTCGAGTACGCCTCCAGGATCCGCAGGTACGTGTGCACCAGCTCCGTGCACGCGTCCAGGAAATCGTGGCCCTGGTCCTTGTACGCCTTGATAATGTTGGCCACGGCGTCGTGCGTCGTCTCCTCGTAAAACAGCCGGCTCAGAATGTTCTCGGCAATCTCCTCGTCGTCCTCGTTGCCCGACTCGTACATTTCCTGCACCGTCAGCAGGATCTGCGTAAAGCAGCGCATCACCACGGCCAGCTCCTTCCAGTCCTTGTCGTTGTACGACCGGTCCAGGGCGCGGCCGAGGAAAATAAACATTTCCTGGTTCAGCACCTCGGCCACGAGGTTGAAGCTGCTGACCTCGTCGGGGGCCGTCGTTGTCTTTTTGTCCTTGTCCTTGTCTTTGTTCTTGCTACTCTTCTTGCTCTTGCTCTGCCGCGTGCGCTCGGCCGCGAGGAACCACGACACGAGATAGAAAAACTGCGCGCGGTGGTGGTGCAGGATATGCGGTGCCTCGCGGTCGATCGACCGCCGCACATGCTGGAACAGCGGGTTGAAGCCGGCGTCGAGAAAGTCCTCGACAAACTTGCGCAGCTGGCCGTTGGCGCGCGCGTTGAGCACCACGCGGTCGCCCAGCCCGACCAGGTCCTGCTTGTCGGCCGCCTTGCGAGCACGCCGCGGCGGCCGGTATTTCTTGCTGCTGTCCATCTTTTGCTCGCGCGCCGCCGAGCTCAGCAGCGCGTCCTGGCCCGACAGCGCCGACATCTTGCCCTCGCCGCGGTCCACCCACACCATGGTGCCAAACCGGCTGTGGCGTGTCGGCCCGTGCTGCTGAAACGCCTGGATCATGGCCTCTTCCTTCTTCATCAGGTCCGTCAGCTCCGACGCCTTGGCCGTGTTGAGCTGCGCCGCGTCCATAAACAGCTTGGCCGTGTCGACGCCCTTGACCAGCTGGAACAAGATTTCCATGACGACGGCGTCCTCGGTGCGGAAGTCCTCGCCCATGTTGGACGCAATCGTCAGCAGCACGAGCAGGATCTCCTGGTACGCAAAGGCGTCAATGGTGGCCGAGCGCGAAATCTGCGACTCGTCGCCGTCGTACTTGACGCCGGCCGGCGGCTCAATCATGGCAATGTTGCGCAGGAAATACAGCACCAGCCGGATCACGCCCTGGTCGCGCAGTGTGCGCTCGGCCAGCGGCACGGCCATGGGCGGCAGCGCGACGCGCACGGCCGTGTGCAGGATCTGCGCGCCGTCGTAGTTGATAATGGCGCGCTTGTAGCCCACCTGGGCCAGCTGCAGCACGGGCAGATGCCGGTAGTAGTTGACCGTGGCCGTCTCGGCGTCCTTTTCGAGCGGCCACGTCAGGGGGGTCATGAGCTCGTAGCAGGCCAGGGCGATGCGGGACCGGAACCGCTGCAGCGTCGCGTTCTCGTGCCACGTCGCCAGGATCGCCAGAATGTCGCCCGTCACCAGGTTCGTCTCCGAGATGCACCGGGCCACATCCATGCGGTTGAGCTTCTGGTCGTAGAACCGCATCCATTTCTTGATGTCGCGCAGCACCTCGAGGGCATCGTCGCCCAGCTGGTACTGGCCATCTTCGTCAAAGCCACCAAGCTGCAGAAGACGGACTTGTCAGTAGACGTTTATTTTTGCATGATATTGTCCAAAACTCACCGCCGACACGAGACTGTTGATGTGTGCCCGGACTTCGGGGTGGACGACGTCGGCCGTAGCCTCGGCCTGCTCCATGGTGGCAATTTCGGATAGTTGGAGAGGTCGGAGGTAGATATTTGTAGGCAGCAATATCCGTAAGTCGTATGCTGGCCAAGCTGTGATGGTGGGATGCCAACGTTGCCGAGTCGGTGCACCGCCAAATACGTAGATCTACACTTTACGCGGAAGACGCGTCTGGCGCGTCGTGCGGACCCCACTTGTTGACGGGACAGCACGTGCCGAGTCACGACATACTTAGTCAGCATGGCGGCGTAATGTGGAGTATCCGATTGGTAATATGGCATTTTTTGCCGGCAACGACTTTGCCGGTTTTCGACAGCAACGGCGACGACACGGAGCAGAGACTTAGAAAATAAAGCTGCTATTCGGAAGACACTGGCGTTGAAAACCAACGCCGTAAGAATCGCGGCACGAGTAGAGCTCACTGCAGCACGCACACGCAGGCACTAGCGGCTTCGACGCTATTTTCGCTATATTTTCTGGAGATCACGAGATCTTCCCTCGACGCACATTGGTCATCGAGGTGGCGACGTCTTCCTCGCAACAAAACCGCCCGCACCACGACATAATCCGACCACTGCAACCACACCCATTGCCATCCGACATTGATTTTCTGGAGGACTTTTTCCTCTCACCTCCCTTCCATCGACACCTCCACGGCCCCGCGTCATCCGCCGTGCTCCTCGAAAACTCACCCCCGCTATCCCCCAGGCAGACCACGATGACGACAGCTACTCTGCTCCGGATGCGGCCGGCCACAGCGTCTGCATCGTCGAGCGCAGCGCGCATGGCCCTTGCAAGACGGTCTGGTGCAGCAGCTGCCGCCTGCTCTTCTTCACAGCCGGCGCGCCGGCGCTTGTTCTCTTCTTCCTCGTCTTCGCTGCGCCGGCTGGCCTCGGCCGGCACCATTGCACCGTCCACCGCCCAGAACAACTCTTTGTCAACGCCGTTACGACCACTGCCTCGGTGCGCATCGGCACAGGCTGCTCTGCAAACGCGCTTCTACTCGCCACGACCGTCCCCACCACGGCGCACCGGGAAGAAGGATGGAGAGAAAGACGAAGAGAAGGCACAAAAGGAGGACAAGGACGAGAAGGACGAGGTGGTGGACGGCGAAAAGGAGCCCAAGCTGGCCAAGCTGCCCGAGGGCTGGGTGCGCCTGACCAAGGACGAGCTGGAGCTGCTGGCCAAGGTCATGTCGATTGTGCCAGAGAGCCGTCGCGAGGAGGTGGCCGAGGTAATGGAGTTTGTGCGCACGACAGGCGCGCCAGCCGACCTGCGCGAGCTGCTGGTCAAGCAAAAGACCGAGGGCCTCAGCCTGGCCGACGGCCTCAAGATGACCAAGGTCGTGATCAACCTGGCCAAGGTGGCGGCGCAGCAAGAGTACGACGCCGAGAACGGCATTGACAGCAACAAGGATGCGGCCAAGGACAACAACAACAACAACAACAACAACATGTTTAGCTCCAAGGAGCCGGGCTCACCGGGCCAGGGCGCACAACAGCCGCCGCCGCCGCCGGGCCAGGAGGGTGGCCAGCAGCAGTCGCAGGGCGGCAGCAGCGGCGGCCCGAACGGCAAAAAGAATGGACCCAAGGGCAAGCTGGACGGCAACGACTGGATCAGCTGGGTGATTGGCGCGGCCGTCTTCTACCCGGTGTACTCGATGCTCTTCTCCAGCGGCCAGAGCACGGAGATCACCTGGCAGGAGCTGCGGCGCAACTTTCTGGACAAGGGCCTCGTCGACAAGCTCGTGGTGTCCGGCAAGCACGTCATGGTGGAGCTGAACCGCGAGGCCACGCAGTCGACGTACCCGGACAGCATGGCGGGCAGCCCGACGCAGCAGTACTTTTTCACGATTGGGTCGATTGATGCCTTTGAGCGCCGGCTGGAGGAGGCGCAGGACGAGCTGCAGATCCCGCCGTCGGAGCGCATCCCCGTCAGCTATGCGTCCGAGGGCGTGCTGGGCAACCTGATCCTGGGCTTTGGGCCGACGTTCTTGCTGATCGGGCTCATGTACTGGGCGTCGCGGCGCGGCGGCGGCGGCGTGGGCGGCTCGAGCGGCATCTTTGGCTACGGCAAGAGCCGGGCCAAGAAGTTCAACCACGAGACGGCCGTCAAGGTCAAGTTTAGCGACGTGGCCGGCATGGACGAGGCCAAGCTGGAGATTATGGAGTTTGTGAGCTTCCTCAAGCAGCCCGAGCGGTTCCAGCGGCTCGGCGCCAAGATCCCGCGCGGTGCCATCCTGGCTGGCCCGCCCGGCACGGGCAAGACGCTGCTGGCCAAGGCGACAGCCGGCGAGTCGGGCGTGCCGTTTTTCAGCGTCAGCGGCTCCGAGTTTGTGGAGATGTTTGTCGGTGTCGGTGCGTCGCGCGTGCGGGACCTGTTTGCGACGGCCCGCAAGCAGTCGCCGTGCATCATCTTCATCGACGAGATCGACGCCATTGGCCGGGCCCGGTCCGACGGGCGGTACGGCGGCGGCGGCAACGACGAGCGCGAGGCCACGCTCAACCAGATTCTGACGGAGATGGACGGCTTCAACACGTCGGAGCAGGTGGTGGTGCTGGCGGGCACCAACCGGCCGGACGTGCTCGACAAGGCGCTGATGCGGCCCGGCCGCTTCGACCGGCACATCCAGATCGACCCGCCGACGATGGCCGGCCGGCAAGATATTTTCCGTGTCTACCTGGACAAGATTGTGACCAAGGAGGACCACGACTACCTTGTGGGCCGCCTGGCTGCGCTGACACCCGGTTTTGCCGGTGCTGACATTGCCAACGCCGTCAACGAAGCAGCACTTGTTGGTATGTATCTGTCTTTTTCTAATATTTGTTTACGCATTTGCTAACCGAGCAGCCGCACGAGAAAACGCTGAAACCGTGGAGCTGCGGCACTTTGAGCAGGCCATTGAGCGTGTCATTGGCGGCCTGGAACGCAAGTCGCTCGTGCTCAACCCGATCGAGAAGCGCACCGTGGCCTACCACGAGGCCGGCCACGCCATCTGCGGCTGGTACTTCCAGTGGGCCGACCCGCTGCTCAAGGTGTCCATCATCCCGCGCGGCAAGGGCCTGGGCTACGCGCAGTACGTTCCCGCCGGCGACGCGTACCTGATGAGCGTGCGGCAGCTGATGGACCGCATGGCCATGACGCTGGGCGGACGCATCTCGGAGGAGCTGCACTTTGACACGGTGACGTCGGGGGCCAGCGACGACTTTAACAAGGTGACGCAGATGGCGACGACCATGGTGACGGAATGGGGCATGTCCAAGAAGCTGGGGCCCATCCGGTTCCGCCAGGACAACCAGAACCAGTTCCAGAAGCCGTTTGCCGAGGCCACGGCGCAGCTGATTGATGCCGAGGTGCGGCGCATTGTCGACGAGGCCTACAAGCAGTGCAAGGACCTGCTGCAGGCGCGCATCAAGGAGGTCGGCATTGTGGCCGAGGAGCTGCTGCGCAAGGAGATGCTGACGCGCGACGACATGGTGCGGCTGCTGGGCCCGCGGCCGTTCCCGGACAATGAGGAGTTTTCCAAGTTTTTCAACAACGAGTTTGGCCTGCCGAACAAGGGCGGCGAGGCTGTTGTGCCGGGATCGTCAGAGTCGTCGTCGGTCGAGCCACCGGCAGACGGACCGGCAGACGGAGCCGACAAGGACGGGCCCAACCCGGCAGCGGCACTCTTTGAGAAGAAGCCATAGCGTCGTCTGTCTGCTCTTTGATTTATTTCCGCCACACCTCGGGGCTTCTTATTTGATCTTTTATAATCTGTAAACAAATCCCCATTCTCCCTGTTTCCTTTTTTCTTTTTCTTCCGTGTACCTACTACGACGATCTCACTTGTTTCCTTTTTGGTTTCCTGATGGCGGTCTTGGTTTCTTTCTGCTTGCAAGGGCGTGTGCAGGCGCTTATCATTTGGCGGTTTCGCTGCCATGCATAGACAAAACAGACATGCTCGAGCAGGCATAAAAAGCATACTTTAAGGTGTGACAGAAGGTGTGACTGAAGGTGTGACGTTATTTGAGCCAATGAGAATGCGAGCAAGTGACCAATCGTGCGAGAAGCTGACCAATCATTCTATACAGGTCCTATAAGAATCCAACAAGAACGACATCGCCGAATAGTTTGACTACCTCTTGAGGCCTGGCTCGACCGTCGGCTCGGCGGGCTTTATGCATGTCGCCCCGGCAGGCAGCTTCCGCAAAGGATGCACTCACGCATGCACCAGTAGCCTGATGCAGTCTTCTGTAGTGAAAACATGTCTCACCAAACCCAGGCTGGGGCGTACGACGGAGGCAGTGCATCAGAGACCATGCACGACAGAGACATGCGAGGTGTGATAAGGCAGAGTGGTGCGGAGGTGTGTGCCGTCAGCGAGCAGCGGATTGTGGGTGAACCCGAGGTCAGCTTTTTATTTTATTAGATTAGACCGTCTCGGCCGAGGCTGCCAGCACTGGACATTTTTTGATAAAGCACTGAAAATCAGAAGAATATGGCCTTCTTGGACTATTAGGCAGGAACATGCTTTGTATGTGAGATAATGAACGACATGAACACTAAGGCTGAACAAGTAGACAACACACAGTAAATATTAGGGATATAGTGGCAGTACCGTTGTTATTATTCGAGTAGCTTCTCCCGAGTCGATTTTATCAAGTCAGCGCTTCAGTTTGTTACTGCTTGGCAAGTTGCCGGTGACTCTGGTGCTGACGTAGTGCATTCGCTGTCTGGTTCGAAGTGCAGTTGAAACTATACATGGCTCTGCCAACATACGCCTTTGCCACCACAGCATCCGCTCGATATCTACCCAATGCCGGGTAGGATGCCGAGGAGCCATCTCGCGCGCCGAGATCAAGGACCAGGGACAGCATAGCCGAAGCGGTTCGTCGGTGGCAAGCCTTGCTCCGACTGCTCGCCGGCCGACTCAGCAACGGAATACCCTGACAGGCCATGTCCATGTGGCGCGTCGGTCACTGGACGGTAGACCCGGCCGGCAGCGGAATAGGAGCTGTCGTAGCTCGTGGTCGAGTCGGACTGGTAGAGAGACTGCTGTTGATGCTGCTGCTGCTGCTGCTGTTGTTGTTGATGCGGTGAGCGGTTGTCGGTGGTGGTGTGGTAGCTGTTATAGTCGAGTGCGTCGCCCTTCCACGACATGCTCGACCGCAGCGGCGACTGCAGAGTGTCGGAGCGTGACCGTGACATGGTGTCGCGCAGCTGGAGCGGCTGTAGCTGGTGCATCTGGCTCCTCTGCTGGTGGTGCTGCTGATGCTGCTGATGCTGATGCTGCAGGAGGGAGGTATTGCTGCCGGCCGTGTTGTTGTTGTTGTGATTGCTGCCGCTGGAATTGCTGCTAGTGGTGACCTCGCCTCCCGTGCTGCTGCTGACACTTGGACGGCTCGCATAGCTGCTGTACCGATGCTGCTGCTGCTGGTCGCTGGACGTCGGCGACAGCGGTGACAGCATATTCGAAGTGCCGCCCAGAGAGGCCGAGGCGTGATGAAAGCCCATGGTGCCAACAAATGGCAAGTGATCGCCGTAGGCTGCGGAACCAACAGACGCAGAGGCAGCAGCAGCAGCAGCAGCGGCGGCGGCAGCAGCGGCGGCAGCACTGTATTCGACGACGGGCGAGGCCATGGGGGTCCCCAGGCCGTGGACCGACCCGTAGGGCGAGTGCAGCGCCTGCACGCTGTCAAAGTCGTCGGGTACGGCGCGCATCTTGATCATGCGCTCGCGGTCGTCGGCCGCCAACCGCTTGATCTTGGCTCGTCTAGATTGTTAGCAACCATGTCCTCGTCTCGTGTCAACAAGTCTTCTCTCATACCGATTCTGGAACCAGACTTGGACCTGGCGCGGGCTGAGGCCCGGGATCTCGCGTGATAGCCGCTCGCGCAGGGCAGCGTCGGGATGTGCCTGCTTGGCAAACTCGCTCATGAGGAAGCGTGTCTGCTGGTGCGTAAGACTATACTGTCAGAGAAGACATCAAAATAACACTCGAAAGAGACTCAAAACCCACCGAAACCGCTTCATCTTGCGCCGCTGCGACATCCGCTCGGCTGCCGTCTGGGCCTGCGAGTACATGCCACCCGCTACCACGCCGCCGTCGCCCATGTCGTCGTCGTCCAGCAGCTCTTCGCCTTCCTCCTTGATGATGCCCGTGCTGCTGTGCCGATCGCCCGTGCCGCCAAAACTGGCCGCCCCCACCATGCCGGGCAAGTGTAACGTGGCGGCAGACAGCGGCGTCGGCATGGCATTGGACAGCGCGTTGGAGAGCAGAGGTGCACCGGCACCGCTGTGCGTGTCGCCGCCATGGTAGTGCTGGCGCTGATTATAGAGATTGTGTTGCTGGTGCTGTTGGTAGTGGTTGTGGTGGTGGTGGTGCTGCTGCTGATGGTGCTGGTGGTCGCTCGTCGGAGAGGTTGGCGATCGTATACTGCCGACCACCATGTGTGCCTGAGCCTGAGACTGAGCCTGAGCCTGAGCTGCGCTGCTGTCCTGCTGGTCCGAGGGGTTCTGCAGCAGACTATGGGGATGCACATCGAGCACGCGGCGGTGGTGCAGCCCCAGCGGCGACGCACTCGCTGCTCTTATTACACTGTTGTCGCTGCCGCTGCCGCTGCCGTCGCCCGTGATGCTCGGGCTCGCCTCTGGCCTTGCACGAGCACTAGCACTAGCACTGTCGGTGCTGCTGTTGGATTCCCCGCCCTCGCTGCCGTCGCCTCCGCTCGACGATACCCCCGAGGCGAAGACGACGACGGGCTCGGCTGGTGCTGGCGGAAGGAACGAGTAATGCCCGGTCCACTCCGGCGGAGCGGTGGACGGCGGCGTGTCTTGTTCTTGAAAGCCCGAGTGCGACATGCGTGGGCTCTTTGTTGCGGGCCTGCTGCTGCGTGAACAACAGACGGAAGCTGCGTCGAGCTTGTCAAAGGACCAGGAATGGCTCAGGTCAGTGTCGCCGCATCTAGAGGCAAGCATTTGTGAGTTTGGACACTGGATCGTGATGGCCTCGCGGGGGGACCACACTCTTTGTTGTAAAATTAAGCATAAACGTTTAGACGTGAGGTAACCAGAACTAAACAAGGAGGCAATAGCCGTGAGATGGAGGGTAGGTTAATACCGAGGAGGGGGGGCAGAATATGATAATATGATGGCAAGGAAGAGAACACGACCCGGGATCAGATGGGCGGAATCGGAAATATATAAAAATAAAACGTATAGTCGAGATACAGCCGGAGCAATGAATAGAACTAGGTAACGATGTAAAAGTAAATGAAAAAGCAAAGAAAAGAAAAGAAAAGAACAGACAGAGGAAAGCCCGATGGGCAAGAGCAAGAGAAGGGGGACGGGGTAGATAACTGTAAAGGCAAGCTGGGGTGGCGCGCAGGGGTCGAAGAAATAAGAATCGGAAATAAATCGATAAAATCAGACAGCAGAGTGACAGGCCATAGCTTCGAGGCATGCGTGCCGCGTGCTGCCGCGTGCTGAGCAGGCCTTGGCAGCCGTGAGGAGAGACGTCGAGGACAGACGTAGGGCAAGGAGACGTCAAAGACGTCAAAGGGGGGTGAAGGTGACGGAGGAGAACGAGTGGACGGTGACAGACAGTGCTAAAAAGACCCGGAGAAGAAAACCATCACGGGGCAGGACAAGGCAGCGGTTGGATAGAGAGACCGACGCTCTGGGGAGACTGCATAAAGTTCATGATCTCTAGCAAGATACGACCACCGGGAGAAAATTCAAATATTGAGGCCTTACTGAGTTGCAGTGAGGACAAACGATGCCAAAGAGGACAGAGTGTGACAACCTCGACGGCTTATCAAATGCTCGTTTATAGATGGGTGATGGGTGAGAGCTCTTTTTGTTTTTGTTTGTTTGATTTCTCCACCACGATGAAGCTGCCATAGGACGAGGAAGATCTGGCATCCTTCCGGCTGACACGGTGGGACACGAGAGAAGATGCGACAAGGCAACGCAGTGTGGCTTGACAGCGCTGCAGGAGGATGAGGTAACCTGGCTGCTTTTCTTCCAGCTATACGAGTATATTGTTCTACATCAAGCACGAGGAGGAAGACAAAATAAGAACTGCATTTTCAAGACGCACGGCTTCGTAAAAAAATAATGAAAATTGAAAAGGACAGGTTGATTATAAGATTGAAGTGGATGACTTGGAAAAAAAGAAGAAGCAGGAGCAACGAAAAGAAAAAGAATAGAATCAAATCAAATCCCCTGCAGCCGTTGCTTTGCGGCGTGTATTTGTAGATATCAAACAGCCTCTTTTCCTCCTCAGTTACAGACAATCACCGAGTTCTGTTTGTTCCTGGCCAACCTCGGGAACTTCCAGGATGCACCAGAGAAGGCGTCTGTTGTCTAACCATGAAGCTTCGAGCAGTCTTTGTATTATTCCTTGGGAAGGCTGTATTACACATACGCTGGAGTACACCTCATGACACGTACCCGGTCCTTGGAATTTTTGAGATATGGAGAGCCCTCGGCTAGTGAGGCTGATATCATGCAACAGGTGGCCGAAGAAGGGAGAAGAAAAAGGGAAAAGAGAGAAAAGGTGATAAAAAGAACGGAAAAAGAGAACAAAAAAGAAGCGAGATGTGGAGAGCACCAGGTGACAAGGGCGTCAGCGCCACAGAGCTCGCCAAGAAAAGGGAATGTGTTGGGGAGTTTGAACTCGAATACAAATACAAACGCCAGCGGCGGAGCAAGGGTAGCTGTCGTTGCACAGGAGCTGCACGTAAGGATGTGATTGCATATGTCCTCGTGTTGGTGCAGGATGACAAGATAGGAAGAAGTCGTCTTCCAGCTGACCAAGACTGAGACGTCCAACAGAGATGGAACTGCGACACGCTGCTCGATTCTGCAGCAGTTTCTTTAGTAAAGACAATCGAGAAACTGCAGGGCAGAGAAATGGCAGTGAGACCTTTGGATCCGAGTACGCCATCCCACGGTGTCAATACTTGTGAGACATGTAGCCTCAACCAATTTTAGTCGGATGAAACTGACCACGATGAGGCGGAATTGGACCCAAAGTATGAATACGGGTCGAGGTGACCGGCGACTGAGAAGACGGACAGACAGACAGGCAGACGGACAGGCTGGCAGGCAAGAAAGACAGAAGCCTCTCCAACAGAAAAACTATTGTGCAACGCAACCTGCTCGGGCCTTGCATGTCGTGTTTCTCGCTTTTCTCTTGCATGCAGAGTCTCCCCAGCATAAGAAAACAGAGTACGGAGTATACGAAGTAAACACGGTGATGGCTAGGCACTGGCTGATACGTACTCCGTAGAGGGAACAGAGGCCTTTCTCCCCGGTGTTGTACAGCATTGACATTGACCAGCACCAGCACCAGCACGGACGAGGGACAGGGCTCGGAGGACGTGCAGAGAGAGACAGGCGGTCAAAGACACGACGCAGAGGCCTGGCCTGTCCAGTCCAGTTCAGATCAGTCCAGTTCAGTTCAGTCCAGCTTGCACAAGAGCGTCTGGTGCTTGGAAGCAGATCCCCGATGGTCCTTGAGGGGTTGACTACTACAAAGTAGGCGAATCGAAAGCAACGTATATCCGGACCGGGGAACCCATGGCAGCTTGGCTGGCAAACAAACGATGGGACGCAGGAACAGAAACACAAAGTGATGCCTCTGCGTGCTCCTTTGTTGCATAACATGCTGACGGTTCGACTGTCCTCTATGTCGTGTTCGTGACAACACAAGGACAGGCAGGCAGGTCGTCGCGAACACGCACGGCATCGGGAGGACAGCGACGACAGACATGGCAGCCGAAGGAGAAAATACAAAAAGAAAATACAAAAGAAAAAGAAAATACAAAAGAAACACTGCAAGACACATCCGCAGTGCATATGCACGACGGACAAGCACGGACCGCACAGGGATGAACACGAGATATGCCAGCGCCGTGAACGCCAGGATCCCAGAGCAGAAGCGCAGACAAGAAACCGCCACAGTCGCACAGACGACGACAAACAAGGGAGACACAGGCGAGTCAAAGGGAAAGCCCAAGCGGCAGGGGTGCTCCGTCTTGCCGGCCCTGCTGCTGGTGCTGGTGCTGGTGCTGGTGCTGCTGTTCCTCTGGACGCTGCTTGCTGCTTGCTGCTTGTACCTCGTCTGGTCTCGATTTGGGCCTGCTCGGCTCTGATTTATTTTTGGGAATAAGTGACACAGCAGGAGGACGCGTGCTTCTTGATGGAAAAACAATTTGAAGAAAAAAAAGAGAGAGAGAAAGACAGAGGAACAGAGGGACAAGACAGAGACGACAGAATTGACAGAGACAGAGACGAGACAGACAAGCCCCCAAATTGTATGTCTCTCCCCGGGAGTTTGACTTGATTCACCAGTTTGACAAAGTCTCACAAGTCCAGTCTGGAAATCCATGGCAGCCCCAGTTCCGAACCAGCAGCTATCGACGTTCTCCGTCGCACAAGACTGACACATCGACGTCGACTATGCATGCCCTTGTGCCAAGCAATGCAATGGCGGACATACGAGCAACGAGCAACGAAAACGACCACGACCACGGCCACGACCACGGCCACGACCACGGAGAAATCGCGACAAAAGAGACGGGCACGTCTGCGTCTGCGGGCTGGGAAAAGGAGGGCCCCCAAGTCGGCAGCTAGCCGTGTCCATCGGAAGGGTAGACGAGAAGTACCTGGCAGGGAACACAAGACAGTTTCAGAGTTTCGGTTGTTCCTTGGGTGTCTATTTTTATTTTGGTGGAATAAAACAGCGTTATTCAACGTGATTATCAGAATATAAATTAAAAATAAATAAAAAATAAATAAGAAAACGAAGGAAACGAGCATCATACCGAAAGATCCAGAATGGACTGCATGACTGACATTATTCTAGATCGCTAGCATGCTTGTGTCAAAGTGTTACCGTTCCCAGCCGTGCTGCCCACCACACGAGGAGGGACCGAGAGATGGGCCTCTGCCGGAGAAAAGCTGTATGCACATCCATGACACAAGATGGAGCAGACTCAGAGTCAGACCGACATGAGATTCTGCTGCTAATAAATTCCCCGACGAGTAGCTCAAGGCAGCGTGTGAGGACGAGCCGACCGAGAGCCTGTAGTTGTTGTTCGATCGTCACACTTGTTGAGAAAGAAAAGTTTGGAAGAAAATTAAGTCAAAATAAATAAATCAAAGGAAAAGAAAGAAAGAAGAAAGAAGAAAGAAAAGAAAGAAAAGAAACACAAAATACATCCCTCCACAGCATGTGACAAAACTACCTGTCATTTTCCCACTCTTGCCTGTGACCGCCGGCGGTTTCGCAAAGAAAACGACCAGCCAACCGGAAGATAACACAAAGCCGGCCCCGATCGAGCATGACCTTTTCGTACTCGCTCAGTCTTGCCTCCTCCCCCTCATAACATGCCCGGGGCGGCCACTTATTTCTGCCCGTCACTTTTTTTCTCGGGTTGCCTCCTCCGTCTCGGCCTATACGTCATCCTTTTTGTGCACGCAAGACGGCGTTGCAGTTTGCAGTTGTGGCCACTCTCAGCCCTTTTTACATGTACTCTGTAAAGACCGAAGACGAGACTCTTGTCGACCATGATATGACGTTGCAGGTTCGTCTGCTTTCTTGATCTGCAGCCTTACTGGACCTTTTGCAATGGCTAGACTGTGTGTCCGTTGACCTCACACTCGATTACAGTTATCGATGCAGAACACGTAATTGCTAGGATACCAAGCTATCATGCCTCCGTGCTGTTGTCGTCATCATCACATGCTGGGGCTATTGGCCGCCAAAAATGTCCTTGTTCTTCTGCGAAATCTCCGCCACTGCCTTGGCCAGTTCGAGGTCTGATAGAGCAGTTAGTATATGGTGGAATAGGCACAATATAGAGAGGAGCAACTCACCAACTCCGACACCGAGGTCCGTCGCCGACAGCGTCTTGAGAGAGAGGTCCGGCTGCACCTTGCCAATCACCTGCGCCGCATTACCGCCCTCGAGGCGAGCGTTCTTACAGGTCAGTATTTCTCTCAGCTTAGTTAAACGCTCCCTAAACTCACACTCGGCAGCGTCACGTTGATCTCGCCGTCGGCGTCAATGACGGCGCTGTCGCTGCGCAGCTGCACGACCTTGCCGACAATGGTGACCGTGCGGCCGATGCTGGAGTTGAGATAGGGGCACGTGGCCCGGGGCGCCGAGAACGAAGTGGCCATTGTGGGAGTGACTGCAGGTTGATCAAGGACTGCAGGTTGATCAAGGATTGACGTTGACGTTAGGCTGGTGAGAATAGCGACGCGACCTGACGCGACGGACGCGTCCGCCTATTAAAGTCACGTGGGGCAGTGCGGGGTGCAATACTGCAGCACATTTTGCTATTTTCACGGCGGCACGTTCATTACTATAGCATAAAATACTTTCATAATACAATGGTCTATTCCACCACTCGTACATACAACTATACAACCTGCTGGCCAATCACCGGCCCACTTGGCCGCACGCCGTTGACGTAGATGCGGCTCACCAGGTCGCTCTGGTGGCGCTCAATCATCTCGCGCAGGGCGTCGCGCTCAATGACAATGCGGCCCGTCTCCAGCAGGTCCTTGACGTCGACGTCCTTGAGCTCCAGCGCGCGGCCGTGCTCGCCGGCCATTTCCAGGCTCGTAAACAGGTTGGGCCGCGGGTCGCTCGTGATGAACGTCGTGCGGTGGCCGGCACGGCCCCAGGCCTGGCCGAGGCTGCCGATGCCGCTGGTCGTCTTGGTCGGGATGCCCGTGACGAGGGCAGACTGGGCGGCAGCAGCACTCTCGGGAGGCTCCGCGCCGTCCACCCCCACCAAATCATTGTCCTTGCCGTTGAGCAGGGTCCGCACATAACGCTGCACAAAGCCATCCTCGAGCGCGCGGTCCAGCTGGCCGTCCTGGGCGAGGCGCAAAAACGCGTCGGGCAGCGGCAGCTCCATGCCGTTCTCGCACACAATCAGCTCGCCGCGGCGGTAGCGGTACGACAGCGCGGTGCGCCAGGCGCGGTCGTATATTTTGCGGTTGAGGTCGGTGCCAAAGTCGCGCGGCTTGGGCCCAAAGGTCTTGCCGCCGCCGCGCAGCACAGGCGACTGGCGCGTGCCCACGCGGGCCATGCCCGTGCCCTTTTGCGGCCGCATCTTGCGGTGCGAGCCGTGCACCTCGAAGCGCGTCTTGGACGACGCCGTGCCCTGGCGCGTGTTGTCGCCCTCGTACACGACGGCCAGGTGCAGCAGGTCGCGCCGCAGCGGCAGGTGCAGGTGCTGGGCCGACCACATCTCGAGCGAGCGCGGCTCCAGCGTCGGGAAGGCATACACGGTCACGGGCACGGTGCGGCTGGCCAGTGCCGTGAGGGGTTTTGCATTTGCCGGTGTCGTTGACGCAGCCGGTGCTGTTGGTGACGGCGTGGCGGCTGCCGTCGAGGACGTGGAAAAGGATGCAGACGGTGGTGTTAATGACGAGAACGAGCGGCGCACGGCCGAATGTGATGGCGACGTTGCCGAGCTGGCCACCAGACCAGCCAGACGGCTGCTTGCCGACGACCCCAGAGTCAGGCCATGCAGGGTCTCCGAAAGACCCTGGACACTGCGTCGAGCAGCCATTGTTGTCGATGTCGTCGAGGACGGACCGGCGACGTGGAAAGTGGGGGGTAAGGCGGACAAAGCCGGGACTTTCAAGCGATTGCGGGCCGACCGAGGTTAACGTCAGGCCTCGAATATTCCGGCGAGTTCAGTCAGCCACAGAGAAATAGCCGGAGATGAACGTCGTGGTGTGCCGTTGGAGCTGATATCAAACGGTCGTCGAGCAGAGACAAAAATCGCAAGCCTTTGCCTAGCGTTGACGGAATTGACCAATGGCAGTCGCTAAAGATGTCAAAAGATGGAGCCATCACCGCCGTGACAAGGCACGTGCGTGTGGAGATCTCCCAAACTCTACCGAGAAAAAATTGTCGTTGCGGCACCAGAATGCATCGATTGAGGTGGTCGAGCAGCTTCAGTCTTGTCCCGCCGCGAAGAGAGCCATTCGCCACCCACCCCTCCCCCCCTCCTCGGTAGCCATGTCAAGATACGCTCCAGCAGCGCGGCCGCTTGTGCAGTGCCTGCGGGCGACGGCCTCGACAATAGCATCGCCGGCCGCCGCCGCATCCGCCTCCACCCAAGCAGCAGCAGCAGCAGCATCGCCGGCCCACGTCTTCCGGGCCTCATTTACCTCTTCGGCACGCCAACTGCTGGCCGCCTCCCCGTCCTCCTCAACCCCCGCAACCACCACCACATCCGCCTCCGGCTCAACACTGCCGCCGCCGCCGCCACCAGAGGAGCTGCTCAAGCTGGAGCTGGACCCCGACACGGCCACGATCCCATGGGCCGAGAAGGAGCTGATGCGCCGCGGCACGCCGCCCGTGGGCTCGCGGCGTCGGCGCGCGGCCATCCAGGCGGCCCACGACGCCAACGTCAGCGCCGGCAATGCGGGGCCCGTGCCGTTTGAGCTGATGCCGTACCAGTGCTTCCAGGAAGCCCGCAAGGTGCTCAAGGTCGACCGCGACGACAAGCTGCGGCAGATTGCCGCCGAGACGGCCAAGATCCGCAAGCTCGAGGACGTGCTCAAGGCCAGCGAGGCCGGCGGCGACGACGCCGCCAAAGCGACTTTCACGTCGCGCGGCGGCGCCGCCTATGTGCAGCGACGCCTGGCCAGTCTGCGGGCCCACCTCGAGGAGCTCAAGATCCTGGCCGACATCAACGACCCCCTGGTCAAGCGCCGCTTCGAGGACGGCCTCGGCGACATGAACAAGCCCATCTACCGCTACCTGGCCGAGCAGCGCTGGCGTGGCCGCCCGCTGCGCCTCATCACGCAGCGCATGCAGCAGTTCTACCTGGCCCCCGACCTGCTGCCCCCCTCGCAGCTGCACGTCAACGCCGACGTCGAGCTCTTCTTCCGCAGCTACAAGGTCGCCCCCGGCGCCATCGTCGACAGCCTCATCAGCGAGGCCACGCCGCGCCTGCGCGTCCAGGTCTTTGACCGCGGCACCCGCCTCGTCTCCGTCGTCGTCGTCGACGCCGACGTCCCCGACCTCGAGTCCGACACCTTCAAGCGCCGCTGCCACTTCCTCGCCACCAACGTGCCCGTCTCGCCCGCCAACCCTTCCATCGTCCTGAGCCGCCTCGACCCGGTCACCCAGGTCGTCCAGCCCTGGCTGCCTGCCTTTGCCCAAAAGGGCTCGCCGCCTCATCGCCTGGCCGTCTTTGTCCTCGAGCACAACCGCGACGCCGCCGATCCCGCCAGCACCGGCGAGGCTCTCGACGTCGCCGCCCTCCAGGCCATTAAGCGCGACGGCTTCTCCGTCCGCCAATTCATCAACAAGAACAAGCTCGACATTGTCGGCTGCACGCTGTTCCGCACCGAGTGGGACGAGGGCACCGCCGGTGTCATGGAGCGTGCCGGCATCCCCGGTGCCGACGTCGAGCTCAAGGCCAAGCGCCTGGCCTCGCTCAAGCCGCCTCGCCCGGCCCGTGGCTGGGAGGCCAAGCACCAAGGCCCCAAGTACCGCCATCTGTGGAAGTACACCCATCGCATTGCCACGCCCAAGCGCAAGTTTGTCCGGTAGTAGATGCCATTGTCGCCTGGACGAGCACGAGAATAAAGCAAATAAAACGAGGCATCTGGATAGAGAAGCATGCACATCTGTGTTGACGTGTAGGATAGCAAACATCAATGTATCTTATCATGAAACTGCATTCGTAAGCATCAGTATTTTCATCATGCAGCAAACAGCAACCACATGCGTCAGTAAGTTCACCAACAAACACCACTCGCCATCATCAGTACCTTTATCATCCAACAAACATCACTCATGACCGCATTAATTGATTCATCCGTGCTCATCAATCGTTACATGCAAAAAGGCATCAGCCTCTCGCTCGGCAGCTTGCCGCGCACAACAACCGTAGTCGTGCTCGACTCCGACGTCGATCCATCATCGACGTCCCGTTGCAGACTCCTTGCCGCCTCCCTCCGCGTGTCCTTTGCCAGCTGTGGCACCGCGCGGCCTTCCGATAGCATGCCTTCATCAGTCCATCGGCCACCTCTGGGTGTTGGTGCGCGCAGCACGTCCTGCCACGACTGTCGGCCCTTCTCACTCGCCGACGACTCGGAACCGCCCGACTTGCCACCCGTGCCAAGACTCAAGAGCAGCTCCAGCTCGGCCACGCGCTTCTCTGCTGCTTCAGCCCTCGCCTGCCAGCTCGCACATTCGGCCTTGGTAGTGTCAAGCATCTGCTGCAGCTTCTTTGCACAGGCATTCTCGTCGGCCGGGGGAGCCAGAGAAGCAGGCTTTTCCGTAGCAGCAGCGTGTCGACTAAACAATGCTACTCTAGCCGCCCGTTGATTCGATGGACTCAGGTCAGCACCTTGTGGAGGTTGGCTCACGCCTTTCCGGTGAAAGTCCACAACGTGCTTTCCATCGACCGACCGAGCAACGTCCTTGTTCTCGTCAGTCACACGCGGGCGAGCCTTTGTCAGCGTTGCGCCTCGATTCTCGCTCTTTGTAAGCCGCGCACGTCTTCTGTCGTTTGACGACTGCTGCTGCATAGGAGACTCTTTCCGCTGAGCACTCTTCATGCCACACGCGCCGCGCGAATAGGCGCTCAGAGGACGCGTAGGGGTGACAAGGTTGCGTGTCTTCGGGGCAGGCGTGTTGAGCGTCGACTCAGCCAGGGCCTTCCCCTTAGGCGGCAATGGCGACCGAGAACTCTGCCCTTGGCCCGCAGCTATCAATTCCGGGGAACATGGCCACCGCGTGTTGTCAAACTTTGCCGCCATCGCCCGCACAGAGCTTGCCACGGCCGGCGACTTGGCTTCGGCTATGCCCTGAGACGATTTGAGAACAGTCCTCGGGACGGCGGCTACACTGGCGACCTTGGGTTGGCAACGGGACGGTGATCGAGCATCATGCGTAGTCTCCGGAAGCAATGGGAAAGGCTCTAGCCCATCCGCAGCATCATTGCCATCACAGCCATGAACATCGGCCGGGCGTGGTCCTCTGCTCTGTGCCCCAGAGCGCTCAATGTTATTGCATGCCGACGCCACCGATTGCCGCTGCGGTGTGGCCGGTTGCTTTGCCCCTTTGAAAGGCAGTGGCATGAGAGGGGGCCGCTCTGGACGTTTCTCGAATCTGTCCGACAGCTGCCCCACGCGGTGCAGCGGCCGGTCCACGTTTGTTTCTCCACCGTAAAAGCGGCCACCCAGTGTAGACTGTTTTGTTGGCGTCTCCGGTGCCGGTGGCTCTGGACTTCCTTGCGATCTGGTGTTGGTCACCTTGGCAATCAGTGCCGCAGTTTTTGACTGAGGCGTCCTCCCGATCCCGACTCGCCGAGCAGGTTCGGACTGACAGGCCTTGGCGTCCAGACGGCTTGCACGCTTGGGTGTGCTTGGGGCGACAAATGGCTGTGCCGTTGTCGTTGGTTTCGTTCCTTTTTGTGTTGCGTCCTTTGACTTGACGGGACTCAGAGACACGTTCCACGGGGATGCCATCGTTCCGCTCTTCTTGCGCTGTGATGCCTGGCCCGCACCGGAAGGCGGGACCTCCTTTCTTGCAATCTTGGGCGAGAACTTCGATGGCAGAGTGGATTTGTCACCACCAAAGAACGACGACATTCCGCCGCTTGACCGCCGCTGCTTTGTCAGTTTGGCTGCGCCGAAACGCGTCGATGTCTTTTTCGGCTCCGAAACGTAAAAGGGATCCTCGAGCTGGGGTGACAGAGGTCTGACAGGCTGCGGTGTGATGGCAGAATAGGTTGAGTCCGAAGCCATAGACATGCTTGACCCTTGACTGCGTAGCTTCTTTCGGGCAGCAAACTCCTCAAACGTCATGTCAGACGGCCGTTGAGATGGGAGGTTGTGTAGAGACGGTTTTGCTGCTGCTGAAATGTCAGTCAACGTGAAGTCAAAAATGGACTCAGACCTACTCACTGCTTGTAGACTGAATCGTCTCCGATGGTTCTGGTAGACCAACGTGCTCAGTCTCATTCCGGTGGTTGGAGGCACTTCGGGCTTTGCGCAAATTCAGCTCGTGGCCAAGGGACACTTGGGCGGTTGCAGCATCCGTGTTGAGGCCCGCAAACGTTTCCGACTTGGTCGGGCGAAGCTTTTTGGTGAGCGAGTTTTGGCGTTGCTCCGCCGCCTGTAGCGTGGACGCACTCCTCATGACGCCCATCTGTCTCATCTGGGAAACGGCATCCTGCCAGTTGGTGATGATCATCTGTGCAACATCGTTGGCCAAAAAGATTCTGTCCAGTGCCGATGGGAGGGCGTGTCTATCGGAAGTCATGCTCTTTCTGTGCTTTTCGCTTTTTGCCCGAGGAGATGGTGTCTCTGGCAGGGGTGTAGTCCGTGGTGACGTGAAAGACGAGTCAGTTGAGCTGTCCGGCAGATAGTAGGAGCTCAAGTGATCGCCAATGAGAAGCGGCCCAAAGATGATGCCCAGAGCAGCAAATCCCATCTTCTCCGAGTGCGGGAGAGAGCTGCCCGGCGTGCTTGGGCCAGACGGTGCTGGCTGCGACTCTGCAGTCGATCCGATCATTGACAGCAAGCCAAATACAGCACAAATCAGCTCGCGCTGAAGGGCTGACGGCACAGATCCAACGGCGAGGGCGATGAGACGAGCCTTCACCGGGACTGAGGCGGCATTGGCAGCATTGCTCTTGCTGTCAGGCCCCTCCTCGAGCCTCAGAATGTCGACAAAAGCAGTAAACAGGCCAAGGTAGCCAAGTATGCCGCCGGGAAGACCAGATAAAAGGCGCTTGAACATGGACGCCACGTCGTGCACGCTGCACTTGATATGGAAAGGAAGGTTGGGTGCCCGAACGGTGGCCGAGATGTCTTCATCATCGTCAATGTTGATGCAATAGTAGTCGTAGAGCTCGTTCACAACTCTCATAGAGCCGGAGATTCGAAAGATACCGCGTGCGTCTGGGCCGTTCTGAACAAGGTACTGGGCAGCAGCACGGAAGCATGTCGGTAGCAGCAGAGGCCGTGTCGCGTATTCGCTCGGAAGATAGAGAGAGCTCTTGCCACAGATGCGCACCAGCGTCTCGAGCGTATGATTCTTCAATGTATCGGTCGTGTCCGACTTGGAGCCATGCGACACCTGTGGTATCTGCAGAGACTGCGCGACTTGTGGAAGTGTCTGGTCGCCGAGACTGTCACTTCGCCTGTTCCTCGAGCTTTTATCGGAGCGTGATCCGATAGAATGCCGGCTGGATCGACGCGGCGAAGGCGCAGAAGACTTTCCAAATGTGCGGGCAAACCAGTTGCGCCTGTCGCTTCCCTGGCTGCCCTGGTCACTCTGGTCGCCATTTCCCAGCTGTCCAAACAAAAGTGGCTGCAACCCATGCTGTTCCATGTTAATGAATGGAAGATGATGCCGATGATAATGACTGACGACTGACCTTTTCCGCACACCTGTTGTACTCGTAAAGAAGCAGGTCTTGCTGCGATTGACTCAAAGCTTCGCGATCGTTGTCACCCACGCTCAAATTTCTCCCATGCCCGTTTTCGGTCGCAGCCCCAGTGTCGGTACTTGCGGTCGATTGAGATGAGGCCGGCGCGGCCCTTGGAGGAATGCTCTGCTCCATAACGGCTTCGGGACTAGACCATGCGAGTGTCGACTCCGTTGAGAGCATTCGTCTAGCCGCCCATTCAGGCGCAGTGAGGAATGCTGGCCTGATTTGAGGTTTTTGATGGTCAGATCATGCCTTTTGGATTTTTGCAGTCATGTCTCTCTTTGTGTTTCGCTTTGTCTCTGTTTTCATGCGGCGACAGCGACGAGACGTGTCTCGAGTATTTGGCCGACAAGTATGCCAATAGTGCGAGTACCTGCACAGAGAAAGGATTTCAAGAGTCCGAAAAAAGTGATGTACGAGTAGCAACGCAGAAGCGCAACTGTGCAGGAGTGCAGGGTGCAGGAGTGCAGGTGTGTTGTTGTCGCGAGGAATGGAGGGCAGCTGCGAAAAGTGGGCTTTGTTTACTTTTGTCGCTTTTGGGGCGGCGGCGGTTAGGTGTTTTCTCGTATTACTCGGGGGGGGGGGGACGCTGAGTGTGGCACGGCAAGTGCACTAGGGTGCACAGTGGCAGGATGATGGAAAAAGAAGGAAGGAGCTCGCAGCTTGAAAAATAGAACAGAAAGAAAGGAAGAAAGGAAGGAAGGAGGGAAGGAAGGAAGCGACGGGTGTGCACGCTGCATGCAATGTTGTTGCCCTTGCCAAAACCGTTTGTTTGTACGGTTGTGTTGCTCGTGGCTGCATGAGCCGAGTCGGATGCTCTTTCCTTCGCCAAGTCTGGGCAGTTCCTGCCGCATGTACGATATTTGCGTCGTCTGTCCTTGCTATTTCTGTGCACTGTTTCTTTTTCGTGCTTTCCGCTTCTTGTCTGCGTGTGCCCCGGTCGCTGCAGTAAGCGATTCGTGGAAGGCGCTGTGCCACATTTCACCGCCTCCAAATCCGTTCTCGTATTCCGAATGCCTGTCTCCGCGGTGAGATGCATTGCCTGCCAAACAGTGGTGTTATCTTGGTGATATTGTACTCGTACACCTTGATTAAGTGCATTTTCATGCCTGGCTGGATGTGTATTTTTGCTAATTTTTTTGGTGTAATTGTTATCCCGTTTGTGTACGCAATGCCACAAATATGAAATTCATCCTTCAATATCTTTTATATTCTAGCACATGTCATACACTGCCTTATCAACGCATAATCTTGCACATGCTGTTTGGCTTGTCGCAGAGAGCAGCAAATACCCAGACACTGAAGCGAAAAGGGTCATGAGTTTCATTCTGACACCATGCGGTAAGGCGCGTGTTCTATGCAAAGACAAACAGCAAACATACAGCACAAGTAGACAACGTAATAAAAGCAAGATAACTCCAGATCTAGTGCCAAGCACAACGAGCATGCCGATCGTGAGTGACGACACCCAAAAAAGCTCGCATTGAGTTGCAGCGACACTTGCCGCCGCATCCGGCATGTCGCCTCTCTTCCGGCTAGCCCAGCAGTACCAAATCGACGCCGTTTGTAAAGAACGAGTTGGACAGAACAAAAGGAATGAAAATAGTCTGGTGGCAGACACACCCTTTGCTTGCAGTTTCATACTGCATCGGGAGAGACGGAGTCGTTTTCCTCGCCATACAGCAGCACATACATGAGGATATCAGACAACGAGATCATGCCCCGCAGCCGGCTCTCGTCGTCAATCACAATCAGCCGGTGTACACGCGACTTGCGAATGGTATCGAAGATGGAGTCGAGCCGGTCCTCCTCGCTGCATGTGTAGATGCCGGGGAAGTCGTCTGGGCGATGTGACAGAGCTTCTCCGATACTCGACTGCAGCTCGTCGTAGACGCTGTCCTTGATGCAGGGGATGACATCGACAGCCTCAAACACGTTGAGCACGCGGTTGTTGGCGTCGACAATCGGCACGCCCGAGATGTTGTGCTCGACCATGAGGTGGATGGCGCTCAGCACGGAGTCGCCCATACCGGCTGTCTGCAGATTTGTATATGTGCCCAGGCCAATCTCGCGCACCGACTTTTTGAGCATCACCGTGTTGTGCTCGTTGTTGACCGCGATGAACTTGAGAATGCGGTACTGCGTGATGACGCTGACCACCATCTCACGGCCCGTCTCGTCGTCCACGTCCACCAACGGAATCCGCCGTGCGCGTGTCTTGAGCATCGTCCGGCAGGCCTCGTACAGCGGCTTCATCGGGTGCACCGAAATGGTCTCGAGGGGCTGGACGCCAATGGCCTTTTCAATCTCTACAGAGAGGGTTAGCGGGGAACTGCAGGCAATCACGGGCAGCAGGAGAGAGCAGACCTCGCAAGCCGCTCAGACGGAACTGGTCGATTTCACCGAGCCGATCAGGGTATTGGCAATAGTACTGGATGACGTTGATGTAGTCTGTGCTGGTGAGCAGCCCTGCAAAAGTGGACTTGTGCGAGTCCCATAGCGGTGCTGAGACGATGCCGTTTTGAATCAGGATCGCAAGGCTCTTGCGAATCAAGAGGTCGGTATCGAGTACGATGAGTCGGAAGGACAGAGGCAGGACGTCATAGCTGGTTCGTATTTTGAGAAACTCGCGGATGTTCTCCAAGCCCTGTTGCTGTTCACGGTCCACAAGGGAAATCATGTAGCTTGAGTTGGGCATTGTCTCGCGGATGATCCTGGCCTTTGGGCCAAAGTAAATAGGGCGCGACGAAGGGGAGCGTGTGCTCAGTGTCTATGTCGGTAGTCGTCTTGGTCCAAGTCGTACCGTGACTGCCGTCGGCAAGTAGAAGGCCGATATTCCCGGTGTGGCCAGGGCTGCAAGATGGTTTCCGCAAGTCCGGGTAGCCGACTTCGTAGGAGCGTCAAAGGGAGTCGTTTGCGACGCCGACACTGATAGCTTTGCGGTATCGTGTGACCGGGCCGAAGTCGCTTGGTCGTCGTCGGTCGAGGAGGGGCCGCTCGGAGGGGCAACGATGGCCGGCAGCACAGGAACAATGACAGGCCCAAGTCTCGGAACAGGCGCTCGCAGGAGGTAGAGACAAATGCGATAAAAGGTTCTTGCGATAGTGCCGGTCAAAATAGTTGAACGTGGGAAATGGGAAACATGGCAGCGCAGTTCGATTCGATAAAGTGCCATACAAAGCCAGTTAGCATGCATTACATAACTATTGGCGGGGAAGACGGTGGGACCCGCTGACGGCGCCAAAAGGCGGACTCGAGCTCGCGACATCCAGCACAGAAAGAACAGAATATGGGGATAATCTGGAGAAGGCAGAGTAACGAGTACTCGACCGGCATTATGTTTTAATATTAGCTGATCGTACTAGAGTTGCCGCAGGAGCCTCTCATTTGGCATGGACGACTTTTCGCTTGCCGCTTACCACCTGCCCAAAATGAAACCAGCAAGAATGTATTTACAAAAGAAGGCGCGACCAGGCAGGCAACACAGTGCCCAAAGAGCACCGTAACACTCAAACCTGAGCCATTATTCTACTGCAAATCATGGAAAGAGGCGCGCGCGCGCCTTCCCTTCCAACCGTCCCTTGCATTGGCGACTACGGAGTAATGATTGTCGCGGCAGAATCAAACAGGCGCCGTGAAGATTACGCATAGCGGTTGGGCCCTATGTATGGAGAGTACTTGTACTCCGTAGTTCTTATCAAGCAGGAAGCTATGGGTACTTCATACCCGCCTAAAAACACGTACACACCCATGCACCGACCCACTTATTGTCTTAAATGACGGCAAAGCAAGCCGCTATTGTTACTGGCATGCCCAATCGTTGTTGTCTGCTCCACTGCTCCGTAGTCACCTGTCCCAGTGGGCGTATCACCTGGCACCCGTCACCACCTTCCCGGCCTTTTGGCTGTATTTTCCTCGTGCTTCTCATCACCAGAATTACAACCACAATCATCACCCAGCCACAACACCGCCAGCCGCACCCTCGTCATCACCCCATCAAAGATTGGGCCTTTGACGTCTTTGGGACAGTCGACTTTCTTCGTTGCTGTTTTTTTGGCGCATCGCCGGTCGCTCAGAGACGAAGTTCGATTGCCGACGCTTAGGCATCAAGGGACGACACCGACGCGGAAACAAGACATCGTCACCAACTCGCCATTTCGCGACACGTACGCCATATAACTCGAGGCGAATCCAGACACGGAAGCAATACGCTATCCTAACTGGTCTTTTCTCCAAGTCCGCCGCACTTCCGCCTCGTCGCCCAACCTTGACCCGGGTCTACGAATACATTCGATCTGCTTTTCGGCACAGCCAAGACCATCGTAATGGGTAACTGCTGCTCGCAGTGCTGCGGAGGTATGTCTTTCCGTCTAGCGCTAGATTCGCTACGATGTACCCACGACATGTTGTCGACTTTGATTGCTAATGCACTGCTCTTATAGGCAAATCTCGCGATGGCCTTTACGAGCCGGTCCTCGCTGATAGCGAGCGCGAGGCAGTGGCCGACCTCCTCCAGTACCTTGAGAACGTATGTGGCGACCTCTACTCCGTATGCTTCCATTTGCACCCAGACCCTAACTCAGTGACAGCGTAACGAGACCGACTTCTTCTCTGGCGAGCCCCTCCGAGCCCTCACAACACTCGTCTACTCCGACAACATCGACCTGCAGCGCAGCGCCAGTTTGACATTTGCCGAGATTACCGAGCGGGATGTGCGGGAGGTTGATCAAGACACTCTTGGCCCTATCCTTACGCTGCTGGAGAGCCCCGACCTCGAGGTGCAGCGGGCTGCCAGTGCTGCTTTGGGCAACCTGGCCGTCAACAGTACGTCATAACTACGAGAATCCGTGCAGCGTGGCGACGCCAGACATACTAACTCGTCTCTGTAGCGGCCAACAAGGTTCTGATCGTCGACCTCGGCGGTCTGAAACCGCTCAAGCGGCAGATGCTCTCCCCTAATGTCGAAGTGCAGTGCAACGCGGTGGGTTGTATCACCAACCTCGCCACGCACGAAGACAACAAGGCCAAGATTGCACGGTCTGGCGCCCTCGGCCCCCTCACACGCCTTGCTAAGTCGAGAGACATGCGGGTGCAGCGGAACGCCACCGGTGCTCTCCTCAACATGACGCACTCTGGTAAGTCGACCGTTTTGTGGCCATACCGAGGACAAGACTGACCTTTATAGACGAGAACCGTCAGCAGCTTGTCAACGCTGGTGCTCTGCCCGTGCTTGTCCAGCTTCTCTCTTCCCCCGACGTCGACGTCCAGTACTACTGCACGACAGCCTTGAGCAATATTGCCGTGGATGGCAACAACCGCCGCAAGCTCGCCCAAACCGAGCCCAAGCTTGTCCAGTCGCTCGTCAACCTCATGGACTCGTCCTTGGCCAAGGTGCAATGCCAGGCTGCCCTGGCTCTGCGCAACCTTGCGTCGGACGAAAAGTACCAGCTCGACATTGTGCGCGCAGGTGGTCTGCCACCTCTGCTGCGCCTCCTCCAGTCGTCCTTTTTGCCGCTTATCCTCTCCGCCGTCGCCTGCATCCGCAACATCTCGATCCACCCGATGAACGAGTCGCCGATTATCGAGGCCGGCTTCTTGAAGCCCTTGGTGGAGCTGCTGGGATCGACGGACAACGACGAGGTGCAGTGCCACGCGATCTCGACACTGCGTAACCTGGCCGCGAGCTCAGACCGCAACAAGGCGCTTGTCCTCGAGGCTGGCGCTGTGCAAAAGTGCAAGCAGCTTGTGCTGGACGTCCCGATGAATGTGCAGTCCGAAATGACCGCGGCCATTGCAGTCTTGGCTCTCAGTGACGACCTCAAGATGCATCTTCTCGGCCTCGGCGTCTTTGACGTGTTGATCCCTCTGACCCAGTCTACGAGCATCGAGGTTCAGGGCAACAGCGCTGCCGCTATGGGCAACCTGTCGTCGAAGGGTATGTTTACTTCCTTCTGCCCCTTGCGCAGTATATGAACAAATACTAACAGTCTGGCAGTTGGCGACTACTCCATGTTCATCCAGTACTGGACGGAGCCCAGCGGTGGCATCCACGGCTATCTCAGCCGGTTCCTCGCTAGCGGCGATGCTACGTTCCAGCACATTGCGATTTGGACGCTTCTGCAGCTGCTCGAGTCCGAGGACAAGCGGCTGATGAGCCTGATTGCCAAGTCGGACGAGATTGTCGAGGTCATGAAGCAGATTGCGAACCGGCCGATTGGCTCGGAGAATGAGTTTGAGGAGGACGACGAGGGCGAAGTTGTCAACCTGTCGCAGCGGTGTCTCGAGCTGCTGGGCCAGAACAACCCCAAGTCTCACATTGAAGGTTGAATGACACGCACCCGTGCCCTCGCGCCAACTCTCCAGCAAGCTGTCACTCGGCACTCGACAAACACTCAACGACTTCCCCCCGCACTATCCAGACTGCCAAACAGATTCTCTCAACACATTGGCTTGACCACTATTTCTTCCATCACCTCTTTTTCCCCACCCATTTCTGCGTTTTGATTTACTCCTCTCATTCTCGTCTGCGTTTGCGTGTTGACGACAGTCTCCTCGGCCGGAGACACGGGCAAGGTGTTTACGGCGCATCGACTTCTCTGTTGCTTGTCCTTTTTTTTTTTTTTTGCTTGATTCTCCCTCTTGTTTTGAACTGGCTTCAAACGCAATGCCAAGACATTGGGGTGCGTGGGTTGCATCTCGTTTACTGATATTATTCTTTTGCTGTTGTGTCCTTCACTCATTTGCGCCTACAGCTTCTGCTCTTTTGCGTTTTGCGTTTTTTTATGTTTTTCGTCCACTCCGCTGGCAACTATGCGCAATAGCCTTCTCCCTCGACTCCTCTCACTCTACGCTTCTTTTCTCTGAATCACTCTTCATTACTCTTCTTTGCCCTTTGCTCTTCATTGCTCTTCTTTGCTCTTCATTGCTCTTCTTTGCACGTTCACCTTGCCATGGATTTATCTATAGCTCATTTCCTTTGTGTTTATATCGCCATGACGAAGGGGTATCAGGGGTAGTGCTATTGCTATTTATATATTAATTTCTTGAACGTTTCCCTCCTGCCCAGGAGCTGTCCTGGCGCGGCCTATTGGAGCGCATGTTTTACGTCACTGCATAGCAGGCTGCAGATATGATCAAGTTAGACCTTGTGCTCATAAGAAGCTGCTTTAGCTTGGAGCTGTTTGATGGTCATCCCAGCGAAACCTTCATACAGACGGTGAACGGTGGACGGTGGGGATGTGCTGCATCCGGACAGGCTTGGTGGGTAGTGGACAGTCTTTCGGCGGCTTCTCGAGGCGGTGAATTGCTTTCATTTGTGTGGCATGCCTGTCACGCTGGTTCCGCAGCAGCAGTCTCATCGGCGAGCGGGTTTTCTATCCACTCCCAGGTCTTGCCGATGACCTTGCCGCGGACGAGTGCGAGCGGCACCGGACCAAACGTCCTCGAGTCTCGCGAAGCCGGCAGATTGTCGCCGACCAAGAAGCAGTGTCCTTGCGGTACCTATTTGGTTAGTTTCCTAGTACAGTATATAGTACCAAGAAAAATCATAGAAATAAATACCTGGATCATCAAGTCGCTGGCGCCTTCGGGCGAGTTTACAAGCACGTAGTCGCCGGGCATGCCCATGACGCGCTTGACCGCCTCATCACCCGGCTCGACGGGAATGCGGTAGACAACCAGGTCGCCTACGCGCACGTTGCGGCCGTTGCGGAACCGTTTGGAAACGAGGAGCCAGTCGCCGTCAATGTTGAACGTCGGCAGCATGCTGGGGCCGGACGCGGCGCCGACGCTGAAGCCGTAGTTCCAGACGACATGGCAAAACGCCAGGGTCTTGGCCGTCCCGAGGGCCCAGCGACCGGGGTGGCCGTAAAAGGCGCGCGAGAAGGCGGCAAAGGGAGGCATGGCGGTTGTCTCGTCGGGGGATCGCGAATAGTGTGAGCTGATGTCACTTTTTGTGGTCCTGCTGGGGGTTGTCGGCAATGCTTAGTCATTTTCGATGTTGGCGGGTCCCACTGTATCAAGCAGGCCTTGAACAGCAGGTCCGACGGGCGCCGATTCCTCGACATTCTACGCCAAACTATACAGCTTTTACCAGCATCCGACTATGAAGGGAAGCACCTGTTTGTTGTCGTCTACAGCGGCGCTTGGCCGAGCTGTGGCCGGTAGCTGCCCGCAGCGACCGCGGGTGCTTTCTTGCTGCAGCAGCACATTGACTGCCAGCGCAAGCAGCAGCCGGTCCATGGCCTATTCGATCCCGCCGTTTCTTGTGCCCTCGCTGGTGCGGCAGACACCCCCATCACACAGAACAGCCTTGGCCCAGTGCCGGTCGTTGCATTCGAGCAGCCCATTGCGCCGCCGGCCCCCGCCGCCCGGCAGAGCAGGCGGCGGCGACGGCAACACCAAACGACTGCCGCGCGACCACGAGATCACGCACAAGTACGTCGTGCTGCGGCTCGAGGACGGGTCGATCTCGGAGCCGCAGCTGACGGCCGAGGCGCTGATGCGCGTTAAGATGGGCGTCGAGTCGCTTGCCGTCGTGGCGCTGCCACCTCCGTCGACAGGGTCGCCGGGCCGGACGGGCCGGACGGGCGGGCTGGAACAGGAACAGCAGCAGAACGACACCGCGCGGCAGCCGCAGTACCCGGTGTGCCGCATTGTCAACCTGGAGGAGGAGCGGCGGTTCGAGGAGGAACGTGCGCGCGAGCAGCGCAAGAAGGCGACCATGTTCAAAGAGCTCGAGTTCAACTGGTCGATCAACACGCACGACCTGGGCCACTGGATGCTCAAGCTGCAGGATTTCCTGGAAAAGGGGTTCCGCGTGGAGATCCGGCTGATGAAGCGCACGCGCGGCAAGGCGCGGCGGCAGGCGTCGATGGACGAGGCGCGGGAGCTTGTGCGGCGCATCAAGGAGACGGCGGAGGCGGTTCCGGGGGCCAAAGAGGTGCGGGCGCTGGAGGGCGAGCTGCTCAAGAACGTCAAGATGATCTACGAGGGGGCAGCGCCAAAAAAGGAGAAGCGCAAGAAGCGCAGGGGCGGCGAGGAGGAAGAGGCTGAAGAGGCTGAAGAGGCTGAAGAGGAGGAAAACAAGGAACAGTGAAGCCGCCTTTCAAAGCCAACAACAACTCTCTTCCCGCAGACAGCGAGTGATCTCGTTTTCTGTGACGGGTTTCTGTGACGGCCAACACCATAGGACGACCTCTACACAGTGCTCCTTCAGCAGACAGGGCCTACATCATGGCAGGCCAAGGCGGCCGAGGGTTCTGACAACAGACGTGTCTCTACACACTCTTGTACTTCTACGCCGGGCATATTGACGATTTATGTACAAAGCATAATCATCACTGCAATATACACGCATGCTTTCGTGTTGGTTTGGTTCCAGTACTACGAGCAGTACAGCAGTACGTACTCGTACGTTGTAGCATTGTGCCCTGACTGATTAGATAACAATTATTATGGGTCAGACGTGGGGTAGGGCCAATCATGCCCTCAAGCTTTTTTTCTCTTAGTGGGCTCGATTTCTCGATCCGGTTGCTGCATTCGGCATGCGATGACTCAAAGCAGCCACATCTGCTCTTGGACACTGCAAACACGAATCTTGGCTTACTACGAGTACTTGCACGCGAAGCGCAAAAGTACAGCGCAGAGCTTGACAAAAGACTCATCAGCCATACCGCACTATTCTTCTCATCCGTGCTACTTTTGAACCGCCATCGCACCACGCTACCCCTCCAATCTGGCCATCATCATCATCAGCCAACATCTTCGCCTTGCTCGCAACACTCTCTGCCTCTCCCACCGCATCCGTTATATCAGCTTTTTAGAGACTCTCTCGACCGCCGAACTCGAATTTGTATACCGCCAAGAATGTCAACCCCGCAGGCGCCCGGCGCAGATGCTGGCGCAGGGCCCGGAGCCGAGCCGGCCCAGCCAATCGCACAAACACCAGCCCCTGCACCTGCACCTGCATCTGCATCCGCACCCGAACCCGCATCCGCACCCGCACCGTCGCAACCATCAAAGCCAGACACGCCCGCCGAGGCCGCGAAGCCAGCAGCAGCAGCGCCAAAAGCCAAGGCCGCAGAAGCAGCTGCACCCGCAGCCACACCCGCACCCGCAGCCACAGATGCACCCGCTGCAGGAGGCGATGCGCCAGCCAAGAAGCTGACCGGTGCCGAGCTCAAGGCCCTGAAGCAGGCTGAAAAGGCCAAGCGGCGAGCGGCCGTCATCGCCGCCAAGGAGGCATCATCTGGAGGGGCGGCCGCGCCTGGAGCGGCTGCTGCTGCTTCTGCTGCCAGTGGAGGAGGATCAGCCGGTGGACAGTCAAAAGCCGGAAAGCAAAAGGGAAAGCATGACGATGCCAGCGGCGGCCCAAGACCAAGCGGCGGCTGTGGCGAGGGCGGCAAGATCTCGGGCCCCGTGGCACGGCATTCAGGACCGCCGACGGCAGCCTCGGCCGCAGCAGACGCCGCGGCAGCAGCGGCAGCAGCGGCGGCCAATCTGGAAAAAGACCCCCGGAGCGGCATTCCCGAGAGCTTCAGCCACCTGCCCATGGCCAAGCGCTGCACGCTGTCGCAGGCGCACAAGGACGTCCACCCGGCAGTGCTCGCGGTCGGGCAGCAGATGGCGTCGTTTGCGCTGTACGACAACATGGCCCGGCTGGAGGCGACACTGCTGGCCTTCAAAAAGGTAAGTCGTTTGTCCTGGCAGAGGGAGATAAATTTGCTAACACTACAGGTCATCCAATCGTACAAGACACCTCCCGGCAACGCGTTCTCGCGTCACTTCATGTCACACGTTCTGAACCCGCAGATTGAGTACTTGATCGAGTGCCGCCCCATGTGCTTCGCCATGGGCAACGCCATCCGGCTGCTCAAGGCGCGCGTGTCGCAGCTCGACCTGGACACGGACGATGCCGATGCCATTGCCGATCTGTGCGACACGATTGACACGTTTATCCAGGAGCGCATTGTTGCGGCGACGGTGGGCATTGCGCACGAGGCCGCGTCGATGATCCACGACGGCGATGTCGTGCTGACGTACGGCGGCCCGCGGCTGGTGCGTGCGGCGCTGTCCAAGGCGTGGGACCTGGGCATGCGGTTTGACCTGATTGTGGTGCACGACGCGAGCAGCCCCGAGGCCGGCAAGGACCTGGCCAAGCTGTTTCAGCAGCGGCGCAACGAACGGCACGCCGAGAACGAGGACACCGACAACTCCGACGACAACTCCGACGACGACGACGACGACGACGACGACGCCTATGTGACGTACTGCCCGTCGCTCGACGGCATCGACAGCCACGTTGCGCGCGCGACGACCGTCTTCCTCGGCGTCGAGGCCGTGTTTGCCAATGGCGCGCTGCTGGCGCCCGTGGGCACGTGCGACGTGGCGATGGCGGCGTCGGCGCAGGGCTGCGCGGTGATTGCGCTGAGCGAGACGGTCAACTTTGACGGCGACCGCGTGGCGACGGACGCGCTGGTGTACAACGAGATCGACCCGGACCGGTGCGACGCGGGCGAGTTCCGGCTGCTGTTTGACACGACCCAGGCGTCGCTGGTCAGCATGCTGATCTGCGAGTACGAGGAGGCCAGCGGCAAGGTGCCGTCGCATGCGACATACCAGGTCATGCGGACGCGCGAGGATCCAAACTAGGTTAAACGGAAAATAGAGCGATCTTGCCATGGTAGTGATGCTGGTGATGCTGGTGAGCTCACGATAGTGTATGCTACAGTCGATGAATTTTAGTATGTTCACACACATCATGCAGCACACATCATGCAGCTTTTGAGACGTCTCTGCCGCAAGGCCATGCCTAAGCTTGGTGTATGTCCGGCACAAGCTGCTTGTATGTACAATGTTAATTCGAAATTTGAAAAGAAAATGATGCCCTGCTACTCGTTGTGTGTATTCCTCGTCTCCCCGTCGTCTTCGTCACTCATGCTTATGCCTCGGCCACCTCGCCCTGCTGCTGTGCCCGGCGTGCCCGTCTCTCGAGCAGCGTCGCCTTCCGTGCGGCCAGAATCGCCGACTGACGCTCGTCGACGCCCTCCAGCCAGTAGCCAAAGCCAGCACCGACGCCGGCAAAGACGGGGTATGCCCACAGCGAGCTCTTGTGGAAGAAGGGGCGCATCTCAATGCCCAGCTGCCAGAAACGGGTCAAGGCGCCTGTGTTGTTGTTGTTAGTTGTCGGTCGATCCAGAGATGTGTATGACGTCGCTGCCGTCGCCGTTGTCGTCGTCGACTCACCGAAGCCCGCCCAGAACGCAACACGGTGGACCATGTTGACGGCGTTGTATGTGAAGGCGGGGTGGAGATGGATCGAAGCGGTGTCGGACCACGTCGAAAGAAATTGAGTAGCTCGGTTGTCGTCGAGAGTCGAGATCCTAGTGTTGCTGCTGTTGGCTGCCCGCGGAAGACGTGGATGCCGAGCAATTTTGGTGATGGCAAACCAATGAGATTCGATTGGCTCAGCGCCCCCCCCCCCATAGGCTGGTTGGGAGCTCCGTCGGAGACGGCGGGTAGTTAGTCCGGAATAAATGGATTAATCTTGCATTTAGTTTTAATTGGCTGCCTTTGTCGAATCACCTTGCGCCAGAGCCTTGCGCCTGCCTCGTGTATGATGACATCTTCCCCTGTCGCGGCCTCCTCCTATCAATAATATCGAACGGTTTCAATCAGGCTCGGATTGCTCGACTGTCAATATCCCACCAGCTTTGCAGATCTCTGGTCGAATTTCATTGACGGAACAGCGTTGGCTACGTGCACTGCTTTTGCTTATCGACCTAGGCGCGTTTGCGCATTGACGCGTCTCCAAAGCCTCGTTTTGGCCATTTTGAGCCTTTCTCCCAACCACGACAACAGCTCACTTGCACTCGCTATGGGCACTATGGCTTAAGAGGCATTTTCCGATATACAATCATTGGCGCGCGACATGCAATCTGAGCCGGCCACGGCTACGGCCACGGCCATGCTCAACCACGAGACATCGACAACAGCAGCACCCACCGTGCCGGCTCGGTCGTTCAAGGCGTCGGAGCTGCCGTTGTCATCGGCTGTGCGGTCCGCCATTGAGGGGCTCGCACACACATTCAAAAAGAAGGGCGGCTACGATGCCGTCAGGAAGCAGGCGTGGGAAAAGTTCGAAGCTAGTGTAGGTCTGCTTTACTGATCAGTTGATGCCACCAAGTACTGACGCCGGACAGGGCTATGAAGAACAGGTCACCAAATCCATCCTCGAGGTGGCGGCGCGCGAGGTCGAGCGCAACCCGTCGCAGCTGCTGTCGATTGACCGCCGCAAGGCCGCCGCGCTGATTGACGGCGCACTCGACCGCGGCGGCGTCTACCAACGAGCACAGCAAGTGATTGAGGCGCTCATCGACACGAGCGCCATTGAAGCGCACATTCGCGAGATCCGGCGCGCCGAGATTGGCGACGAGGCCGCGCGCGAGGAGGAAGTCCGCGGGTCGCGCACCGACGCAGAATATGCAGCGGACACGGCGGCGCGGCGTGCCGAGCGGGAGCGCGTGCGCGAGGGCCTGCGCAAGATTGAAGAGAGCAAGCGGCGGCTGGAGCGCGAGATCCGCGACAAGGAGGAGGCGCAGCGCAAGGAGGACGAGCGCGTGGCCAAGGAGGACGAGCGCGTGGCCAAGGAGGCGCGCCGAAAGGAAGAGCGCGAGCGCGAGGAGCGGCGTGAAGCCGAACGCGAAGAGCGGCGGCGGCAGCGTGACAAGGAACGCGAGCGCGAGCGAGACCGCGACCGGGAACGCGACCGGGAACGCGACCGCGAACGGCGGCGCGACAGGGACAGGGACCGTGATCGCAGCCGTGATCGGAGCCGCGATCGGAGCCGTGATCGGAGTCGTGATCGAAGCCGCAGCCGCGACAGAAGCCGCATCCGCAGTCGAGACCGCCGTGACCGTGACCGTCTCCGGGACCGCGACCGGGACCGGCATTGGGAACACCGGGATCGCATGCGGTCGCCGGACCGTCGTCGGGATGCTACACCCCACGACAAGGACAAGCCCGAGGAGATCAAGAAGCAGTTGTCCAAGGAAGAGCTGCAGCAGATCGAGGAGCGGGCGATGCTGGACCTGCTGAGCGAGAGCAAGGCGTCGGTGTCGCGGCACCCCGAGCCGGACGTGGCGGGCCTGTTTGCGCCGCCTCCGAGGAAGAGCATGCCCACATCGGCCATCCAGCCTATTAAGCGTGCTGCTGCTGCGGGCAAGGCGGCCCTCGAGACCAAGAGGCCGCTCGACAAGCCGGTGCCGCACATTACGATCCAGCCCATTACGCAGGCTACCGCCCAGACACTGCAAGCCGCACCGCCAGCTGAAGACGGACCGTCAGCCGGGCCTGTTCTCGTCAAGATTGGAGAGACGCCCGCTTTACCGCATGCACTACCGCCGGCACTACCGCCTGCAAAGGAACCTGTCGTCAAGGTGGAAGAGAAAGAAGTAAAGGCCGAGGATATTGAAGCAACTGTTGAGATGCCACGAGCAGAAAAGCTAGCACCCTCGCCTCTACCGAATCCGGGCAAAGAGAGTGTGCCTGTTTTTTCTCCTGCTCCTGCGGCTCAGCGCCTTCGCAGCAGGTCGAGGGCCAGCCGCGGCTCGGACCGTCGTCGGTTCCGGCGCTCCATTAGCCGTGGCAGCCGCCGGCCCGGCATGGACCGAGATGATCGGAGCCGGTCGCGCACGCGCCGGCTGCGGTCGCCGTCACGCCTGCGCCGAGGAGGAGAGTCGTATCGGATGGTCGACCGCCGGGGCCGCGACATGACCCGGAGCCGGTCACGCAGCAGACGGCGGCTGCGGTCACGCACACGGTCCCCGTCACGGTCGCGACGTAGGGTGTCGGTCAGGTCGCCGCGGGGCAGCCGGGACATTTCACCACGGCGTCGGTCACCGTCGCGACGTCGGCCCCCCGAGCAGCGGCGGCCCAGTCGCAGCCGCAGCCGGTCGCCGCCGCCGGCTGGGCCCGTGGTGTTGCAGGCGTCATCGACGCTGACGCGACCGCCGCCGAGCTTGGATAAGGACGAGCTGGAGGCGTGGAAGCAGAGCGAGGTCAAGAAACGCGAGGCCGAGGCAAAGGCTTATTTGGCCGCACAGCGCGAGGCCCGTCAAAAGGGCCTGCCGGTGCCTGGCGTGGACGACAAGCGACCGCCTGCAGACGTCTCGATGATGGCGGATGTGACTGTTAAGCGCAAGTACGAGCCAGACGAGATTGACCGCTACGTGCCCAAGGAGCGCCGCGTCATTGATAGGGCAGTGACGGGTGGTTTAGAGCGGCGGGAGCGGGATGGGCGGGATGGGCGGGATGGGCGTCGTGACTACCGTGGCCGGGATGTATCGTCGGTGCGGCGGACGAGCCGGTCACGCAGCCGCAGCCCACGTCGCGGCGACTACCGCGGTGGATATAGGGACAGACGGGACCGTGGCTGGGATGACCGGCGACGGAGCCGGAGTCGGGACCGGGATAGAGACCGGGACCGGCGGGACCGGCGTCGCAGCCGCAGTCGGTCACGCAGCCGCAGTCGTCGTCGGCGGAGTCGGAGTCGGTAGTAGCAGTAGCTACAGCTATGTTGCTATTTTGTAGAATAATAATTTCAACGTCGACAATCAATACCATTTTTTACCTGCAGTTTTACATCAACTACACAACGTAAAGGCTCTCAGACTTGAAAATCAAGTCATCAAAAACCCCAAGTCCAACAACCATAACGATCAAAATCCAAACTTTTATTCCAGGTATCCCAAAACCAGCCATCCATGCCAACACGGCCGACCCTCCCCAGAATGCCATCCATATCGCGAAGTCGGCCATCCAGAACCCGAAGCCGGCCATCTAGTTCTTCTGCTTCTTCAGCGGCGGCGCCTCCTCCTCGTCATCCTCATCATCCGACTCGCCCTCAAAGTCCAGCTCGCTCAGCGTGTCCTGCTCCTGTGCCTCGTAAAAGTACTTGATGGCGTTGGGCCACACGTCCTCGGCCAGGCCCAGGGCCACGGTGTCGCCGTCCTGGAAGATCTCGTAGGCGTAGTCGTCGTCGTCGTCCTCGTCATCATCCTCGTCATCATCCTCGTCTTCATCCTCCTCCTCCTCCTCCTCGTTCTCGTTGCCCTCGGCCTTGTCCTCGTCCATGGCACTGCCCGACGCAAACTTGTCGGCCTTTTCGGCCCACTTGACCGCCCGCTCGGCACGCTCCTTCTTGTCCTGGGCCGTGGCCACCTTGCTCTCCTCGGCCGTGACGCGGCGGCCCACGTAGCCGAACCACGCAAAGAAGCTGATGCCGCCCAGCGCCGTCTTGTCCAGAGCTTCTTTGAGTGCCTTTTGGTTCTCCGTCTCGCTGTCCGTCTTGCCCTCCTTGTACACTTTGACGGCCAGGTCCAGCAAGCCGTTGGTCGGGTCCTTGCCGTCCTTCCACCGGATGGCCACCGGCTCGCTGACCAACCCCGCCCAGTTCTCGGGCGACAGCTCCTCGTCCTCGTCGTCGCCCAGCGTCGTCTTGCCCTTGGCCGCGCGCTTGGCCTTGTGGGCCGCGTTCTTGGCCGCCAGCTTGCTCAGCTCGTCGGCCGACGGCGCCTGCTGCCGGTACCAGAAGCGCTTCTCCAGCACGGTGTCCTCAAAGTACTCGTTCTCGCCAAACGTAAACTTGATGGCAATGCTGCGCGGGTCGCCACCCGGAAGGGCAGCCTCGAAGCGCGACACGTCGAGGCTCTGCAGCGACGACAGCAGGATGGCGGCATCGGTGGGCTGGATGTACTGGTCGACCTCGGCGGGCGCCTGCTCAAAGACGAGGGGCCAGAAGCCCGGGATGCGGCGCACGAGGGCGGCGCGGCGCTCGTACAGGGGCACCTCGCGCTGGGCCTGGTCGCGGAGCAGGTCGACGTTGAAGTCGTCAAAGTCGGCCTCGAGGTCCGTCAGCTCCTGGTAGGTGACAGTAGAGCGGGACATTTTGATTAGATGAGTGAAGTTGGGATAAAAATGAGGTAAAGATGTAAAGATGATGGAAAAGAAATTTTTTGCTTTCCTCTACAATAAATATACTCGGGAGAAAAAAGACGGTCAGCGCAATCAAGAAAAAAAAAAGAAAGTTGAAAAGATCGGATGCGCTTACACTATGAACAATTATAGTGGGTCGCTGCGTCTTGGTCTTGCGCAGAGCGTCTGCCAGAAGTGGGGCCGTGCTTTGACCAGCAGCGTTCAGAAATTTCATGGCCCAGCATAAAATGCACTTCTAAGCATCGCATCTGACTAATCAGGCATTGTCGGAAAAGACGGTGAACGTACGAAGTAGGTGGTCTACCATTTTGCTGACAGACAAAGGATGTCAAATTCACTCATTCATTACCATCTACGTACTCCGTACTCCGTTGATATGTCCATGCCGTAACGCCAATGCTGCAAATGCCCATCACACCGCCGCCTTTGCAGCCTCTGCCGCCTTGGCCGCCTCTTCTTCCGTCCCCCACAGGTGGGCGCCGGCGTCGCGCAGCAGCTTGACGTTGTCGGCGTGGCCCGACTTGTCGGCCAGAAAAAGCGGCGTGTTGTTGGCGCGGTTGCGCACGTGCACGCTGGCGCCGTGTGTCAGCAGCTCGCGCAGCACCTCCGTGTTGGGGCCCACGGCCGCCAGGTGCACGGCCGTGTTGCCGGCATAGTCGGCCGTGTTGAGCATCTCCCACGAGTGCGTGGCCGCGCCGCCCGCCAGCACCGACCGCATGGCCGCCGCGTCGCCGTTGCGGATCGCGTAGCCCAGCGCCGTAAACGACGACTCGACCGCCGTCAGGCCGCGTAGTGCACCGGCGGCCGGCAGCGGGGGATTCGGCGGCGGCGGCGGCGGCGGCGGCGACTCGACGACGCTGGTGGCCGGGTGCGAAAAGACGGGCGACGTCAGCTCCGTCATCTCGCCGCGCAGCGACTGGCTCATCTGGGCCTGGATGTCGGCCGTCGTGAGGCCGTCGACGGCCAGCAAGAACGACAGCTTGGTCAGGGCCGCCTCCGTGGTCAGGTCGTGGCCAAACACGACGCCCGCGCGGCCCAGTGCCGTCGCCGGCGCGTACAGCGGGCTGACAAAGCCGTTGGTGCACTGGCTGACGTTGACGACGACAATGCCGCGCGCCACGGCGTCGCGGATCACGCGCGTCAGGCTGCCGTCGACGCCGCCGGGGGCGTTGCCCATGCCAAACGTCTCGAGGATCAGGCCGCGCAGGTTGGGCACGTGCAGCACCGAGTCGAGCATCTCGGGCATGATGCCGGGAAAAATGCGGAAGCACGCCACGTGCTCCGTGTCCAGGTACTTTGTAATCTTGAACTCGGCAATGCGCGTCGGCCGCCGCACAATGCTCCAGGCCACGTTGACCCCCAAGCTCGTGACGCGCGCCAGCGGCTCGGCGTTGGGGCTCGCAAACGCTTCAAACGACGACGCCGACACTTTGGTCGTGCGGTTGCCGCGGAACAGCGTGTGGTGGAAGAACAGGCACACCTCGGGGATCAGAAAGGTGCCCGCGATAATGAGCGAGCCCAGCAGGTTGTCGACGGCGTCGCTCTGCAGCGCAAAGATGCTCGCCTGCGAGCCCGTCAAAATCACCGGCTTGCCCAGGTCCGACATCATAAACGACAGCGCCGACGCCGTGTACGCCAGCGAGTCCGTGCCGTGCAGCACGACAAACCCGTCAAACAAGTGGTAGTTCTCCTTGACCGTCTCGGCAATCTCCGTCCAGCCCGTCGACGAGATGGAGCTCGAGTCCAGCAGCGGCGTAAACTCGAGCACGCTGTAGCGGATGTGCCGCGAGTACGCGCTGACGGGCGTGCGCAGACTGGCCAGGCTCAGCTGCTTGCCGTCCTTGTACGCCGTCAGCGTCGTCGGCGGAGCCGGGTCGTTGAACGACGGCCGCGGGGCCATGGCGTGCTCGAGAAAGCCGTCCATGGGCACGAGGCCGTCGGCGGACGGACGCATGCAGATGGTGCCGCCCGTCATGATGATCAGCACGCGGGACTCGGGATAGGTCATGGCGGCTGCGGGCACATGGCCGTGGAGGGACTCGGCGGCGGTTGGCATTGTAGCTGTTGGAGGTGTGAGATGGTGATCTTGTAGGCTCGATGTGTCGATAAGACTAAGATGAAGTCCCTACGATAAGATGGAGCTAGGGAGAGGGCATGAGAGGTCCGTCCAAGATGTGAAGAAAAGAAAAGAAAAGACAATGTGGCCGGGGTTATGATAAATATATGAAAATCTCGATATGAAATATAGGCTCGACGGTGAGAAAACCGACTTGGATGGACGGGTCAGATGCACGAGGGGAAGAGGAAAAAGAAATGGGAGTAAGAAAAGAGGTTAAACGCTGGGGAAAGAACTGAAGAGCAAAAAGAATCACGCAGGCATTGACAGACAACCAGATAGTCCAAGCTGCTACCGGACTGAAAGCACGACGCAAAAGATGTCAAGAGAATATTAAAAGGAAAAAATCAGGCTGTCGAAAGCCACCGTGTTGACACAGAGAGAGCGAGAGTTGGTTGATGCACGAAAAGACGTTTTACGAGTAGAATCAAAACTAACAAGGACATTCGCCACTTTCTCGACTACCATCGGAGAAACGTTCCCTTCTTCGACACAAAAGTCTCACTGTACGGAGTAGCCTGGCCCAGTCGAGTATCCCCAGACTGACTTTGCAGCCTTTAGCGCATGCTTGGATGACGTAAAATGGGGGTAACAGGAATGTCAAGGAGGGGCCGGTGACGGTGTTTGGACAGCAGCTGCCACGGCAGATATTTTACTTATCAATCTATGCCCGAGTTTGTACTCATAGGGCGAATACACTACTGCTGTCGGGAAGGCGCGATGCAACTCAAAAAAGTTATTGTCGGAAGGAGCTCATGAGTCTTCGTATTCAGAAGGTGAGGATAAGGCTGCACTGGTAGATTAGGCTAATGAAGTAAATAATCCACCAAGTTGTGCCGCTGATACAGCAGGCGGACAGGTGTCTGGCAGCTAACTGTCCTCCTGGTCGTCCATAAGTTCGGCCTTGACTGTTGCCCGGTGAGCATCGCCCATCTCGACGTCCGATTCCGCGTCCGACTCTCCGCTCTGGTAGCCGTATTCGACCTCGTTGTCGTCGTCGCCATCGTGCTCGTCGCCGTCGTGGTCGTCACCGTCGTCACCGTCGTCATGGTCGTCATCACCATCACCATCACCGTCACCGTCACCGTCGCCAACATCCTCCTCTTCCTCCATGTCGTCTTCGTCTTCCCCCCCAGCACGACCCTCGACCGCCATGGCTTCCTCTCGCTCCGGTGGTGGAGGCCTTGCATTTGCCGCCTCTCGTCTTGTGCCGTTCTCTGCCGCCACCGCACGCTGCGTCGCAAGGATCGGCACCGACACCGACGTGTAGCCGCGCCTGCGCACGCGTCGCTTTGGCCGCCCGTGGTACATCTTGTGCGTGATGAGCGCCTCCTCCTCGGCCGTCAGGTCCAGGTCCGGCACGGGCACCTTGATCGAGCGCGGCACCAGCCGCGGCGTCTCGTGCGGCACGACGGCAATGGAGCTCTCGTAGCGCGCATCGTCAATCAAGCGGCCGAAGCGGATGGCCAGCAGCTTCGTCTTCATGACGGCGCGCACCTTGGCCCACGTGCCGTGGTGGAACCAGCCGGCACTGACGAGCTCGCACGTCGGCCGCTGCGGCGCGTTGGCCACAATGGACACGATCAGCGGATCGGTAATGTCGCACACCTGCCAGATCTTGCCGTCGTCGCAGTAGCTGCGGCCGTCAAAGATGTGCGTGTCGGGGCGGGGCTGCTTGTCTGCACCGGCGGCAGCAGCAGCTGTTTTCGTGTCAACGGCAACAGGCGTCGTGACATGCACGCCCTTGGAAAGGGTGTTGCTGGCCCCGTCCATCTCCGGGTTACCGTCACCTTGACTCCCACCCTCACCCTCCTGGACGCTGTGCCAGCACGCGCCCTTGCGGTCCTCCTGGTAGTGCAGCTTGAAAAAGACAGTCTGGTACTGCCGACAAGAAGGGTCCTTGCGGGGATCGACGCCGTACCGGACCAGCGAGTCGCGCCATGGCCCACCCTTGAACTGGTAGCAGACATGGGCAAAGTACTGCTTGAGGCGGTTCTCGGTAAACGGCAGGCCCGTAGCCATGCGCATGTGATTGACCAGCCCCCGCCGCGTCCATACCGGCCGATCGTCAACGGCTCGCTGCATGGCCTCGAGGACCATGCGTCGCCGGCCCACAATGGCCGGCAGGCCGGGCGGCGGCGTCGTCGGCACCGGCTCGTCGTCAAAGCCCAGCAGGTAGCCGGCCACGGCAGCGCTGGCCGTCGAGTTGACCAGGCGCACATGACCATCGCCCGTGGCCACCTCGCGCACAAACGGATTCTGCGCGTAGAAATAGGGGAACGGCAGCATGTGGCTCGTGAAAAAGGGCGGCGGCGGCAGGTCGACAACCGGCGGGCTCGCGACGCCGGGCGTCAGCTCAAAGTGGCGCAGCTTGGCCAGGTCGCCCGGCATGATGGTGTCGACAAACTTGGCCATGAACGCCGAGTCGTGCACCGACTGCTGGAAGTCGGCCAGCCCGCGGAACCGGTGGGTGTGCTTGACGACGCCCACGACCTCGGTCGCGTAGCGGCCTGCCGTGTCCTGCAGCTTCCGCCGCAGCAGCTTGGCATCGCGCACGTCGAGACTGTCGCCCGGAAGCTGCGTAGAACCATCCCGTAGCTCGGCATCAAACGTCGTGTCCTTCTCGTCCTCCTGCCATGGGTCGTCTTGGCCTCGTTTCCGCTTGCGGCCCGTCCGCTTGGGCACGTGCACGGCCAGCACAATGTTGTGCGAGGCTGCATTGTGAGACGTCACGGAGCCCGACGACGGGTCCTTGTAGCGGAGAAACACGGGGACAGACACCTGTGCCGACGACGGGTGCACAATCTGGCCCAGATCGACACGGCCGTTCATGCTGGCGATGCCGTGCGCGAGGCGCGTCAGGAGCGCCGGGTGCTCGACGGCGGCCATGTGGCGCGCCGGGACCGGCAGCACCGGGGCGCACGCCCCAGACGCAGTGCCTTGCACCGAACTGTTTTCCATTATATGCGCAGTTGAGCAGCTCTTGTATTAGTCTCGACAATGATGATGTTGACGTGAATACAGCACAGTATGAATACAGCACAGTACAGAACTGTATCGACACGGTCTATATCACGTGCCCCACCACCTGACTTGTGCCGCGTATCTGTCCGGAAGGAGCGACCGACGCGCAGCTTCCCCTGGCAACAGCTTCCGTTGAGCATCCAAGCATAAAAATTGAAACATACCAAAAGCGACGACAAAAATAGCTTCATCACGCTGTCCCGTGTCCATCACCTATCCCTCTCCCCGCCAGCGTGCCCCTTTTCAGCTCTCAAACATCAGATCATCACAGCATCAGGCCCCTCCCTCCCTGTTTCCCAAGCTCGGGGTCCATAGCACCGCATCAGCCACTCACAACGGCGCACTAGTTGACATTATTAGGGGCCCATCCATGCCTGAAGGGACCCAAAACAGTGTCTCAAGCCGCCAAAACCTACTCGGCCAGCATCCTACACAAAGTACGAGTACTCGTACTGCAACCCCCCCCCCCTTCGTGCACCGCCTTGTTTCCTCACCTGCCTTCCACCCTCCTCGTCTGCCCCCTTCTCGTTGGTCAGATCCGCCATTGCACGTCTTTGTGGCCCCCGCAACACCAAGGGCCGCTCTTTACACCCAGATCTGTTCGTTTTCGACTGTATCTGCATCTCTGCTGCAACGACAGCTTTTGCTTCTGTTTTCCTGCTTCTGCTTCTCGATACTTTGCCTCTCTCTCCCCGTTCTGGGCAATAATATAACGCTCCCGCACACAAACCCAACAAACGGTTCGGTCTCACGCTTCGCAGGTTGCACCCGGCCAGGAGAAACGACAGGCCAGAAACAAGCGACGACACTACACTACCCTGTCCCGTCCCTGGCTAGCTAGCAAGAACGCAATCCTCCGTCGACACAACTCTTCACTCCTTTCCGCCCCGACCCCCATCCATTGACGCCTGTGCCGAGATCATCAACAGCTGCCAACCGCGTCGGTCCACGACGTCAGCGACTCGCGTCACCGTTTGATTGGCATCAGCCCGACTCTCTTTTCCCGTCCAGTTACTTTAATCCGACTCGCCCACACCTCACCCCCCCCCTCTCCTCCTCACACCTACTGAACGCAGCCTGCAGAGGCCACTGCGTCTCTGCCAATGTTTTCCAAACTCAAGCTGAAGCGCGAGGTTTGTCGCCGTCTTTCGTCTCCGGTGTTTCTTTTGCCCCTGCTGTCTGCTAACTAACTGTGTGTGTAGCTGTCGCGAAGCAAAGATCCCAACAAGTCGTCCAAGAAGAACAAGGACTCCAAGGACGGCACAGCATCGCCATCGTCGCGGGACTCTGGCTCAGGCCAGTCGCCGGTGCTGACGCCGACGTCGTCGTCGACAACGGTCAACGACATCCGCAACAAGATTCTCCCGTCCGGGACGGCCAGCAGCCTCGGCAGCAACCTGAGCAGCGCGTCGGGCGATCCGGCGTCGAGCCAGCCCGCAGCAGCGGCGTCGTCGGGCGGCCCCGGCGTGCCGGACCGCTTCAGCAGCCAGCCGGCATCGGGTTCCGGCTCGGGGACTCCGGCTGCCGGGGCGACGGGCGAGTCGCCGGGGCGTCTGGGTCCCTTGCCGCCGACGGTGATTGTCAGCCCCAGCGCCCCGCACATCCCGCCGCCCGGAACGGCCGAGACGATGCCGCACGACCTGGCACCGCCCAAGGCAGGCCAAAAGTCGCCGTACGACCGGATGCTGACGTCGACGCCCAAGGACGTGCCCGAGGGCCTGCGCACGCCCAAGCGGCAGCACTCGTCGCGGTTTGACATTTCGTCGCACCGCGAGCTGGAGAAGCTGCCCGGGTTCCACGAGGTGCCGCCGAACCGGCGCGTGGAGCTGTTTATGCAAAAGATCGACCAGTGCAACGTCATCTTTGATTTCAACGACGCCAGCTCGGACATGAAGTCCAAGGAGATCAAGCGGCTGGCGCTGCACGAGCTGCTGGACTATGTTGCCAACAACCGGCAGGTGATCTCGGAGCCCATGTACCCGCGGGTGGTGGAGATGTTTGCCAAGAACCTGTTCCGGCCGATCCCGCCGCCGGTCAACCCGCAGGGCGAGGCATTTGACCCCGAGGAGGACGAGCCGGTGCTGGAGGTGGCGTGGCCGCACATCCAGGTGGTGTACGAGTTTTTCCTGCGCTTTATCGAGAGCCAGGATTTCAACACCAACGTGGCCAAGGCCTACATTGACCACGGGTTCGTGCTGCAGCTGCTGGAGCTGTTTGACTCGGAGGACCCGCGCGAGCGTGATTTTCTCAAGACGACGCTGCACCGGATCTACGGCAAGTTTCTCAACCTGCGGTCGTTTATCCGGCGGTCGATCAACAACGTCTTCTTCCAGTTCACGTACGAGACGGAGCGGTTCAACGGCATCGCGGAGCTGCTCGAGATTCTGGGGTCCATTATCAACGGCTTCGCCCTGCCGCTCAAGGAGGAGCACAAGCTGTTTCTGACGCGCGTGCTGCTGCCGCTGCACAAGGTCAAGAGCTTGAGCATGTACCACCCGCAGCTGGCGTACTGCATTGTGCAGTTCTTGGAAAAGGACGCGTCGCTGACGGAGGACGTGGTGCTGGGCCTGCTGCGGTTCTGGCCCAAGGTCAACAGCACAAAGGAAGTCATGTTCCTTAACGAGGTTGAAGACATTTTCGAGGTCATGGACCCGTCCGAGTTTGCCAAGGTGCAGCAGCCGCTCTTTTACCAGCTGGCCAAGTCGGTGGCGAGCCCGCACTTCCAGGTGGCGGAGCGCGCGCTGTACTTTTGGAACAATGAGTATTTTTGCAACCTGGTCAGCGACAATGTCGAGATCATCCTGCCCATCATGTTTGCGCCGCTGTACGAGAACAGCAAGGGGCACTGGAACCGCACGATCCACGGCATGGTGTACAATGCCATGAAGCTGTTTATGGAGATCAACCCGCAGCTGTTTGACGACTGCTCGCACGAATACACGGAGCACCAGCAGAGCGCCAGCACACGCGAGGCCCTGCGCGAGCACAAGTGGGCGACGATCCAGGAGCAGGCGGACCTGCGGCGAGCCAGCAATGCGGGGGCGGCCGGGGCCGGGGCCGGGGCCGGGGCCGAGGCCGGAGCTGGGTCCGGATCGGCCGGGTCCGGAGCTGCATCCGGAACCACATCCGGAACCCGGGCCCCGCTGCCGCGGCTCGACGAGAACGATGCCGACGAGAACCAGAAGCGTCTGGACTCGCTAAAGCTTCAGGACCCGGAGCGCAGCAGCCACCGACGGGTGCCGTCCAACGGAGGCCGTGACCGGTAGGATTTGGTTACGGCGGCCGGCGGGGGCAGTGCCGAGGGCGGGGCTGATGGTGGGGCAGACGGTGGGGGCGACAGCACGACGGACGGGTATGATGGCGATGTGGACGAGGTCACGGACGTGGACGGGGCCGGGGCCGGGACGGAGGCCGAGACGGAAGCAGGGGCACCCTGAGGTTATTTCGAGTCGTCTGGGCGTGGCTGGTTGGAAAGGACGACGGCAGAGCAGACAATAAAGATGCCTTACTGTTTTGTCCTGTCCTGACTGTCTGTCGTGCTGTCGTGGTCTCTGGCCTTGGCATTTCTCTTTACTCCTTTTCTCTTTTCTCTTTGATTTTCTTGTTCTTTTTTTTTCTTTTTCTTCTTTCCTTTTCCTTTTTGTTTCCTTTTGCCTTTTCGTTTCCTTCTTGGCTCTGCGGACACTCTCCTAATTGTTTGCATTTCTGACATTTGCCAATCAAGTCCATGTTTCTGTTCTTCTAGACGTATTCGTAGATATCACCCGCGTCATCAACCTTTGTAAGCATCCTTAGTAAGCATGATTCTCATTATCGTGATATTGTGCCCCTTGATCTGCCCCTAATCCCATCCCATGCCTACCGCCCGCCACGCTCCCGCAACAGGTCTTGGCTCGCCTTGGTGTCGTAGCCCAGCACCTGTGTCAGGTAGTACAGGCTCTCGGCGGCGGCCACGGCGTCGCGCCGGTCCGCGAGCCCCTGCTGGCACTCCATCCAGGCCTGGGCGCGCTTCTTGGCGTCGACCTGCTTGACGGCGAGGCGGAACCGACCGGACACGGGTCGGTGGTCGCTGACGCGCACGTCGTGGCGCGCATAGTCGAGCTGCTGGATGCGCGGGCCCTCGGGCGTGACAGCTCCGGGCCCGCCGCCGGCGCGGAACAGCAGTCGGTCGCACCAGGCCGGGCTGCGGCGCTTCTCGCTCGTGTCGTACGTGTCGGTGCCGACGTCGTACTTGTACGTGGGCGCAAAGCGGATGGGCAGCTCCTCAAAGGCGCGCAGGCGGAAGCCGGCGTTGCGGCGGCGCGCCACCAGCAGCTGGTCGCGGTCCAGCAGCTTGGCCAGGTTGCCGGCCTTGACGGCGCCGATGACGGCGTCACGTGGCATGGTGTCGATGCGGTAGTTGAGGTCGCCGTTCAGAATGCACAGCTCGTGGTCGAGGATCATGCTGCCGTCGCCGCCGCCCGTGTACGCGTCGATGCGCGTGGCGGCGTCGCGCTCGGGCGGCAGGCCACCGGCATCCAAAATGCCCGCGGCATCGTTGTGCCGGCTGGCCGCCTGGGTCTGGCCGGCTGCCAGGTGGCAGTTGACAAAGCACAGCGACGTGTCGTCGACGACGAGGCGGATGACAATGGCGCCCTTGTTGCCGTGCAGGCCACCCATGCCGCGCTTGACCTCGGTGGTGGCCACGCTGCGCACGCGCGCGCGCAGGTCCGCTTTAACAAAGACACAGGTGAAGAGGCCGACCATGTGGGCCGTCTGCAGCAGGTGGTAGAGCGTGCCGTCCATGTAGTCGTCGAGGCAGCGCACCAAAAAGTCACGCCAGTCGCGATACTGGTGGCTCATGCGGTCCTGGTCGGCGCCGCCGTCGCCGCTGGTCTTCTTCTTTGATTTCAAAAACCGCTTGGCCGTTGCCGTCTTGTCCTCGAGGTCGACGAGCTCCTGGAAGCCAAAGACAAAAATGTCGGGCGACCCGCTGGCCTGCAGCATGCGCTGCATGAACACGGCGTCGTCGTCGGCATACCGCAGGCTGTTGGGCGTCGACGCGCCCGCGTTCCACGTCATGACGTGTGCCGTCAGCGCGTCGAACCGGCAGTAGCCCGTCTTGGTGTGCTGCCGCAGCTGCATCTCGCGCTCCAGCCAGTCGTCGGCCAGCAGCCCGTCCCACACGCGCACGAGGTTGTCGGCCCCGAGCGACACCACCTGGGCCGGTGCGTCGCCGTGGTACGCGCTCGACCGGTCGGCCATGATGCGGCAGATGGGCGCGTCGTGCGCCTGCCAGTCCTTGTCCACGACCCACGGCGTCATCGTCGTGTCGTAGACGCACACGCGGCCCGTGTTGTAGCCCGCCCACAGCTGCGACCCGACGCTCGTCAGCGTGCTCACCTTGTACGAGCCCAGGCTGACGACGCCGACGCAGCTGTGGTCGGCCCGCGAGTGCATGCTGACCTTGCCGTCGCTGTGGCCCAGAAACACCATGCCCGGGTCCGTCGACAGCACCGTGCCCGCCGAGATCTCGCCGGCCCCCTCCTGCACCAGGGCCCGCATCACCACCTGGAACTGCGCCTTGCCGTCCATGGTCGGCATAAACACGCGCAGCTCTTTGCCCACCGCGTACCACAGCTCGTCGCCCACCACCAGCGAAAACGTGTGCCCCCGCGGCACGCGGTACGACTGGTGCTGGCTGTTGAACAGGCTCGGCACCCCGACCTCGGCCTGCCCGCCCAGCGTGTCCTGCGACGGCCCCCACACGTACAGCCCGCCGCCCTCGTCCACCGTCCACAGCTCGTCGTAGTGCCGCAGGATCCGCACCAGCTCGTGCCGCCCGTGCGCCGCCATGCGCTGGTGCACGAGGCTCTGCGTCGCCAGGTCCGCCTCTATCAGGTCGCCTACCGCGTTGCCGATCCACACGCGCATGCCCTCGTTGTCCGGGTGCGCTGCCGGCTTGAACGCAATGCACGTCGGCTTGATGTCGCCGTGCGCCAGGCTCATCACCTGCTCGCCGTCCACCAGGTCCCACACCCGCGTGAAGCTGCCCGTCGTCGCCACGCGCTGCCCGCACACGTCCATCTGCCGGCTGTCGTAGCGCGTGCTGATCTCGGGTGTTGCGTGCTTGGCGTACGGCGGCCGCCGGTTGATGTTGGTCGTGTCGGGGAACGGCAGCGTCACGGGCGCCACGGACACGGACATGGACGCGGACATGGACACGGCCGACTGCGGGGCCTCAATGGGTGACGTCACAGTGCTGCCCGGCGGGCAAAAGGACGACGACGCTGCCGCGTGGTGTGCGCTAATGTGTGGTCGTGTCACCGCGCGGTCCACCGTCATGGACCGGCCATGCTGTGTGCGTGTCGGCGGTGGCGGGAAGTGCATGTTGAGAGATGTCGTCGTTGGCGTTGTCGTCGTCGACGCTGACGACGTGATCGGGTTGGACACGACGCGTTTCACCGCCGGCACCGATGGTGGCGGTGGTGGCGGCGGTGGCCCCATTGCGCCGGGACTGGCCGTGCTGTGGCCTGTGGCCGCGATTAGTACATGGCCACCATGGCCATGGCCGCTGTTGTTCTCGACCAGCCCGCGCGCCGTTGCAGGTGGCCGGGGCGGTGCCATGGACCGCGACGGCGGGATGAGCTGAGGCGTCACGGCGGGGATCTGCTTTGGCGCGCCCGCCGTCGGCCGAGCAGACGTCGTCGTAGTAGTAATAGTCGGCCGCGTTGGCAGTGGTGGTCGTGCTGCTGCTTGCTCACTGGGCTTGGGTCGGCCAACGTAAAAGTCGTCGCGTTCGCGTTCGCGGTGCTCGGGGAAGTGGTGCTGCGTCGGCGGCTGGTACGACATGGGCCGCGGCCGCGCCGGCAGCATCGGCGGCGTTGGCGTCGGCGAGCTGTCGGCCTCCACGCTGCCGACGCTGCTCGCCGGCGACAAAAAGGCCGTCCGTGCCTCGTGGGCAACCACCGACGGCGGCGACGGCAGCGTCGACGAAAAGGCCTGCGATGGGATGCGCGCCCGCGGCTTGTCGACCGCCTTGGCCTTGTCGGGCGACGTCCGGCCACTACGCTCGCGTCGCAGCTCGCCGGACCGTCGTCGCGGTGGCGGCGGTGACGGCGGCTGTGATGGCGGCAGCCGCGGCGACCGTCCCGGGTCAAACGACGGTGTGCCTCCCGATGTAGGCGTCTGAGGCCGGCTTGGAACCCGGGGCGACGCCGGCCGCGGCACGGGCGAGACGGAGGGGACCTTGGCACTCGCGTCCGGAATCAAAAACACGCCATCGGCCGTCGACGGAACTTGGTTGCCCGTCCGGCCCTTGGGCGGCGAGTGCGGCGGCTCGACCAGCAGCGACGGCGTCGGACGCGTTGGCCGCGGGCTCAGTGGGTACGCTGGCCCGCCGCGCGATGGCGTGCCCGGTGCGGCGACGAATGTAGATGGAGGGGAGACAGCAGCGGCGGCAGCCGGGGGAGGGGCGGCGGCGGCGGAGACGGCCGGTGTGCGGGGCTTGGGCTTGAGTGGTGGAGGTGGTGGCGGTGGCGCCGAGCTGCCTGTCGAGGCGCTGCGCTCCAGCAACGGCGATGGCGGCCGGCGGAACCGGGGCTGGTCGGGCCGGGCTCCGGGCGATGGCTGTCGGGGGGCGGCCGAGGGGGGAGCCGGGGGAGGCACAGGGGATGCCGGCGCAGGGGCATCGGCACCAGGCTTGCTCAGGTTCTCAAAGCGTGCCCGGAGAGACGACACTGGTTTCTGCGAGGGCGTTAGTTAGTGGCCGGCTGCGTGGGGGGCAGAGCTGCAAGGCTTGGCAAGCTTTAGGCTTACAATCGACGAGCCATCGGGGCCATCCTCTTCGGGCGGAGGAGACATCGCAGCAAGCTAACGGAGAGGGGGGGAGGGGGGGGGGAAGGGGAAGAAGAACGAGCGGCAGACCGAACGCCCATGCAGACGACACAAATGTGCTGGTCAGAGGAACAGTCGGATGGACAGGCGGCAGTGCGAATCGATGGCGAAAGACGAAGAGGGGGCGCGGTGACGAAAAGAAAACAAATAAAAGTCGAGACGAGGAAACGCTGCAGAGCCAGACGAGCGTCCCCAAAAGAGTCCCGTGCGCCTTGTAAAAGGGTGTGCGGTGAGAATAGGGGGGGGGGGTAGTGGGGTGTGGGCAAGCTGCGCAGCTGAAAACCTGCAACGCTGGGAACCTTGAAACCTGGACACGAGAAATGCCAAAAGTCAACAGCCACGACAAGATGGCCGGCCAGGATGACGAAGTAGGCTGGGGATGTGGATTCGCGGCTGTGGGGTAGTCACGTGGGTTGTCACTTACACCTTGTGGCGGAGTTTTTTTTTGGTTATGTTGGCTCTCTCCTTTAGAGCGTATTTTGTGTGTGTTTTTCTTTTTTTCTTGGGTGTTTCTTTGCGAGGTTCATTAATACTTTTTTGTATTCCGACGGTTAGGATTTATTTTTATCTGTTTTTTGTTGCTGTTTTACATCTACCCGTTAAGCTTGTGTTAGAATGTGGCTGATCTGTGGCTTTGACTGCCAACGCGAAGCAGACACTCATTTGCCTTAGACTGCATTTATTTTTAAAAAAGGACAAACAGCTCTTGACGTGCGCTAATCGAAGCCGACTTGCCCAAGATGTTTCATTGTGGAAGCAAAAGGGTCCTCGTTTAGGCACCTGCCGTCTGCCATACGAGTACGAGCACGTACTAGCCAGAGACATGCTCCGTACGCTAGTGATGGCATCTTGCGATCTAAGAGCCCCACGTGGACGGGATCGAGAGATACGGCAACGTTGTCGGGGGTGGCGGGTACTTTTGATGGCCGTTGACTGTTTGGGGCTCTTTGAAACAACTGGAGCTTTTCTTGCTTTTCACAGTTACCGACTTTGATCATTTGTTTACATCGTTATCACTGTGCCTTATCGGCTCGTCCAAAGCTTGTCGGACTAATAAATGGTACAGGTCATCCGAATATCCGGTGCTACATGTTGTGCTTGACTCGTAACTTATTAAGCTAATTCTAAATTTTTATAGAATTTTTTGGATGTCGTGACTCTGTATGCTATTTATTTTGTTATTTTGTAGCATCTTGTCGTAGCTAGATACTTTTGTTTTCTGTTTATGTTTTTTTGTAATCTGTCTTCTGTTTTCTGGTTCTGTTTTCTGTTTTCCACTTTCTGCTTTCAGCTCTCTGTGTTCTGGTTCTGTTTTCTGTTTTCTGCTTTCTGCTTTCTAAACTCTGGCTTCTGATCTCTGTTTTCTGTTTTATAGTTCTGCTATCTGTTTTCTATTTCTCCTTCTGCTTTATTTTTTCCGTTTCTGCTTTCTGCTTTCTGCTTTCTGCTTTCTGTATTCTGTATTCTGTTGTCTACCTCCGGCTTTCGGCACTCTGTTCTCCGCTTTCTGTTTTCTCTTCTCTGTTTTCTGTTTTCCGTCTGTGCTTTCTGTTTCTGTTTTCTGTTTCTGTTTCTGTTTCTGTTTCTGTTTCTGTTTCTGTTTCTGTTTCTGTTTCTGTTTCTGTTTCTGTTTCTGTTTCTGTTTTCTGTTTTCTGCTTCTGCTTTCTGTTTTAACATATCTCATTATTTAATTAAAGTTCCTTGTCTGCTTACTGCATAACAGCATCATGCAAATACGAGTATACTCTTATCCATAACCAAAACATCGGGTCAACCAAGATCGACTCGTCATCCTCGGCGTGCACTCGGCGTGCAATGCCACGAGGCGACCCGCTCGGTCCATTTATGCAGCGATTAGTAGGCAATTTATGGGGTTCCGACGGCTTCGGGGTAAGACCCCGCCAAATCGCGCCCTGCAACCACCCCGTACTACAGGCTCAACGGGCAGCTTTGTGAGTATGCCGAGCATCCACTTGGTCATCTGTCATTTGAGTTTGTAAATAGCCGTAGGTGCCCGTCTGATTTCTCCCCTCCGCGTATTAGGATAAAACGGCAGAACGGAAAGAGAGGGTTTCAGCAAGCCACTGGGCAGACAGTTGATCTCAACTCTCTCTACATCTCCCTCGACAAAAAGCATCATCTCTCATCTCACTTACAAATATCAAAATCCTCACCAGGATGGCATCTGCAAAGCTTCTTGCCGGCAAGGTCGCCGGCATCACAGGTGGCCTGACCGGCATTGGACGGGTGAGTCTGCCGATCCGCTGCAAAGACAGACAATTTCCTCTAACGTGACCCGTTCAGGCCATTGCCCTCGAATACCTCCGTCAGGGCGCCAAGGTCGGCGTCAACCACTATGGCGGCCCCGGCGACGAGCCGCACCTCAAGAGCCTGCTCGAGGAGGCCAGCACCCTGACCGCGCCCGACGACGTGGCGACCCGGCTCGTGACGTTTGCCGGCGACATCTCCAAGCCCGAGACGGGCCGAAACTTTGTCGGCACCATTGTCGCCGCGTTCCCCGAGCACCGCCTCGACGTCTTTGTCAGCAATGCCGGCGTCTGCGAGTTTGCCGAGTTTTTGGACCTGTCGCCCGCCCTGTTTGAGCACACGGTCGGCACCAACCTGTCGGGCGCCTTTTATGCCGTCCAGGCCGCCGGCCGCCAGATGGCGCGCGGCCAGACACCCTCGGGGGGGTCCATCATCGGCATCAGCTCCATCTCGGCGCTGGTCGGCGGTGGCCAGCAGACCCACTACACGCCCACAAAAGCCGGCGTCAAGAGCCTGATGCAGTCGTGCGCCATCGCCCTCGGGCCCTACGGCATCCGCTGCAACTCGCTGCTGCCGGGAACCATCCGCACGCAGCTCAACGACGCCGACCTGGCCGACGACGCCAAGCGCGCCTACACCGAGGGCCGCACGCCGCTCGGCCGCCTGGGCCAGACGCGCGATCTTGCAGGGCCAGCCGTGTTCCTGGCCTGCGAGGAGCTGAGTAGTTTTGTGGTAAGTTTTGTCTGATGTGCCTGTGTTTTGTTTTGTGCTCAATGCTGACTAATCTAGACGGGCGCAGAGCTTCTGGTCGACGGCGGCCTGTTTGTCAACCTGCAGTAGCGGTTCTCAAAAACTCGCAACAATATATTAAAATTCAAATAATTATAATTGTCTCGACTCTGGCTGTGTTTGCAGACCGTCGTCAACCGTCCGTAGTGGTCGTTAACAAGGTCGTTCCCGGAGGCACGTGACCGAAATGGGACGACCCGCCTTTGAACCAAGGCCACGGCATCGTACGATTGTGGCATAGGAAAATTGCGGGCCAGGCTAGAGAATGGCCGCCGTCCGAGGACGACTGGGCAAGACTTGCTTGCTGCTCCGATGTCATTTTCGCATATTCTCTTCTGTTTTGTTTTCGGGATTATCCGCCAACACCACCACGACCAACCTTGACACACACACGGCACACGGCACAACGACTGTCGTATTCGCTCCTCCCAACCAACACTCAATCGCATCGACGGCCTTTACAAGCTTCTCTCTACCTCCGGCTTCGGCTTAATAATAACAAGAACAGCACCATGAACACTGTAAGCCAGCTCCATGCATGCAGCCCCGGCCGCCTCGGCTATGGTTGCAGAGCTGCCTGCCATTTCCAGCGCCAGAAGACTTGCTTCTGGAACAGCTTGCTAACCCTCTCTCTTCTAGGTCCGCTCGTTTTGGTACGTCCACGGCGATTAATCCGTTTGAAGAGACAGAAACAGCTTTTACCTCCTACAAGCCAATTGCTTTCGCGCAACTGCTCCTACTTTTTACTGGACCACAAGCCGTTGCTCCGCGCAAATACAAGACAGCTGCTAACACCTCTCCGTACAGGTTTGGCTGGGGCACTCTCTGTGCCGGTACGTCTACGTCTGCGTTTGCTTTGTCCTATGCACCCGCCCATCTACTAACGCGCTTCTCTAGCCGGCGGCGGCGCCTACTATTTCGCCAAGAAGAGCATCAACGCCGACCGCCAGGCCCGGCTGGCCGAGCAGCGCCGCAAGAAGTCGGTCACCGATGCGCTCGAGCAGAACAGCGGCTCGCCCAGCTCCGGCTTCGACCCGGCACCAACACAGCATGCGCCAACAACGGGCCAGCAGCAGGTGATAGAAAAAAGCAAATTCGAGGCCAGCGTACCGTTTACAAGTCCAAAGGGCGACAGGTTCTCGTGAGGCTTTGTCGTCGTCATTGCTTATGTAATACGGACAGGCGAGGGCGCATCGCGGCTGTACGAGTATTCAAACAGCGCGCATGGGGGATGGAACAACTCAGCTCTAAATTGGCACTTGGTATGCCCGATATGGGAATATTGTTTGATTAACAACCGTGTAAAAATGAAAACATGAAGTGAATAGTGTACGAGGTCAACCGTTTATTAGGAGTTATGCTTGGCAGACTGTATGGACTTGTTGATACCTACGAAGATGACAGAGCATGACGAAACTACTGCAACAGAAGAAGTCAACAATAATCAGTGCCGCTATCATAATAGACAATATTGTAGCTGTCCTGACAGTAATCAACAGACAAGGCTGTGACGGCGCAAAGACCGGCCAATCATGTGACTCTCCAAGGTATGGGCCAATGGCCCCACTTAAGTGTCACGATCACGACGCTGCATCTCAGCCTTTGATGCGCAGTCTCGTGGCATCAATCGACTCGGATTCATTGTACGCCTCTCGCCGACACATATCGACTAGAAATGTACCTATGATGGCGCCTTTTATAAACGACTATTCAGGACCAACTCGCCGATAATTCGCGCTCACCTCGACATCTCTCAGCCGACTTTATCAACCTCCTCTCACCATGGCCTCCGTGGCTCAGCTGGCCATCGCCAAGGCTTCTCTCATAGCCGTGCTTCTCCGTGCCGACCCCGAGCCGTGCTCACGCGACGACATTGACGAATTTACCCGTCTGCTGGCCGTTGCTGCCACGCGCTGCTCGCCGGCCCATGTCCAGGTTTGACGCACTTCTCTCTCTCTCTCTCTCTTTTCTTTCTCCTTTCTCCCACCGCACCGCTCTACATGTGCAGGGAGCGGAGGAGAAGGACATTTCGTCTCGGCCAAATGACTAAACGCTGGAACTGTGGCACTGGCGTCGTGCGTTTTCGTTGCCTCTTTTCCCTTGTCCCACAATAGACTTGCAAACGTTGGATTCTTTCACATATAGCCGCATCGGCCGCGCGCACAGCCGCTACGGGCCGCTACCTCGTGGCGCTCGCCAGCTCATTTACAGACGCACCAGCAACAGATGCGACAGCAACAGACGCGCCAGCAACAGACACTGCCAGAAAGACTACCTCGGCACGCCGCAGACGCCTGCACCTGCTGTACATTGTTAACGATGTGTTGTACCACGTGACGTACCGCAGCGGCGGCCGTGACGGTCGGCCAGACCAGCAGCAGCAGCAGCAGTTTGCAGCGAGCATCGAACCCAGCCTCGCACCGCTCGTGGCAGCAGCTGCGTCGTTTCCGCGCGCGCCTAAGCAGCTCGCCAAGATCCGCCGGCTGCTCGACCTGTGGTCCGAACAGGGCTACTATGAATATGCAGTTTTGGCCCGGCTGTCGGCTGCCGTGGACAAGGCCGCCGACGAGGCCAATAACACAAAAAAAGCTGACGCGGACAACCCACCGACGACGTCAACGGCCGACAACGGAAGCAGCCGACCTTATCTGCTGCCGGCGCTGCACGGCGACCCTGCGATCCCCTGGTATGACCTGCCGGCTGCCAACTGGCTCGCCGTGCTGGAGCCCAACTCGACGCGGCCCATGGACCCGGCGGCGATCAAGCCGCTCGAGATGCCGGCGGGCTCGGCGCCGCCTGCACTGGCCGCCAGTGTGCGCAGCCTTCTGGCCGACGTGGACCGCATGTATGGTGTGGGCGATGGCAATGGCAATGGCGATGGCGATGGCGATGGCGGCGGCACCGGAGCGGACTCGGCAGCGGCGGACACGGACATTGACGCACTGGGCCAGGTGGTGGAGATTGATGCGTTCCAGGGCGACGTGGTGGACGGCGACTCGTACTATGGCTGGTCGCGGGCGTTTTGCAAGAGCATGAAGGAGCGTGCGGTGCGAGAGCGCAGTGGTCGTCGTCGTCGTTCGTCCGACGACAGCCGGTCCCGGAGCCGAAGCCGAAGCCGAAGCCGACGACGGTCCCGATCGCCACCGGGCAGTCTCAAGTCCATGCCACCGTTTGCACCACCACAGGGTCCGGCGATGTCCACGGTTCCGCCGCTGCCCTTTGTGCCGTCACTGCCACCACGTCCACAGGGATTCCAGGGGCCATGGCCGCCGCCGCTGCCTCCGCCTCCGCCTCACTTTCATCCACAGCAGCACTGGCCAAGTCCGATGCCTCCGATGCCAGTTCCTCCACCAGAACCCACGTCAACCTGGGCTCACAGCACTGAGCCTCGACAACCGCATCATCAGTCACATCGAGGCAGAGGCCGAGGCGGGTGGAATAGTCGATGGTAGTGGCCGCATAGATTAAGATGCAATGGTCGCAGCTTATGCAAATATTCAAAAAACAAATTACAAATCACAAGCCAATGGATTAAACTAGACACGAAATGCATAACCCCAAACGCCGTACTCTGACCATACATGTACACGCTTTTATGATATCCAACGCGCCGACTAGTCTTCCATTGCGAGCCAGCCGCCCTCGCCGTCGTCGTCGTCGTCTTCGCCATCGTCAAAGACGACAACTTCGTGTGTCTCTGCCGCGGGCTTCTTGGCCAGTGCCTTGGCGTCATTCGCCACGTCGGCCGCCGGCATGCCCAAGGCCAGGAGCGGTGCAGACGCGGCGGCGGCCTCCTTTTGCGCGCGGGCCTGGTCCAGCAGGTAGTCGACGGTGTAGACGTTCTCGTCGGCGAGGCGGCGGATCTCGTCGCGCATGCGGCCGACGGCGCGGGCGACGACGCGCAGCTCGACGTCGAGTTTGCCGCGGTTGGCCGTCAGCCAGGCGCCGTGCTTGTCGACGAGCGCCTTGATCCAGAGCAGGCAGAACTCGACGTGCGGCGACTGCTCCATCTGGGCGGCGACAAAGCGCAGCAGGCGTGCGACGTAGACCGTGGGCACGCCGTCGACGACCAGGGCAATGTCGCCGTGCGGCACTTCCTGGAACACGTGCTGCAGCAGCGCGGCCTCGTTGAGCCGGAACGCCATGACGAGGGCCTTGAGGTAGTCGCGCTCGTTGCGCAGCACGGCGAGCGTCGAGGCCGGTGTAATGTCCATGCTCAGGTCAAAGGGGTCAAAGGGCAGCGTGTGGTCGAGGCTGTACACCAGCAGGCCCTCGGTCGACGCCGCACAGAAAGACAGGCCCGTCGGCGCAAAGGCCACGCTGGCCACGCGCACCTCGGGCAGGCTGTGGCGGGCCGACGCGTCGCCGCCGCGCTTGGACCCGGGCAGCGACCGGTCGAGGCGGTCGTCGCGGTCCGACAGCTCGCCCTGCATGTCGAGGTCGTCGATGGCGCCGGCCTCGGTCATCTTGCGGCTGTTCAAAAACTCTTGCGTGCCCGACAGCGACAGGTTGACGCTGACGGTGAATTTCTTGAGGAGCACGCCCGTCGTCACCGAGTACAGGCAAATGTACTTGCTGCGGCCGCCCGCCAGCAGACAGCTGCCGTCCGTGCTGTAGCGGATGGTGCTGAAGCTCTTGGTGCCGGCGACGTTGGCGGCCGTGCGGCGGTCCGTGATCTTGCGACCGCCCGACACGTCGCGCCGGCCATCCACACCCGCCAGCTGCGTCGCGTCGGCCACGGACCAGAACGTCAGCTGGCCGTCGAGCGTCGAGATGGCCAGCTGCTCCGAGTCCGGGCGGATGGCAATGCTGATGACGTCGGCCTGCAGCTGCAAGGGTTCGCTGGTCTGCGTGCGGCTGAACACGGACCAGATGCGCGCCGTGCGGTCCCAGCTGCCGCTGACGAGCGAGGTGCCGTCGGGCGTGAACGCCAGGGCCGACACGGGGCCCTCGTGGCCCGCCAGCCGGTCCAGCAGCTGGCCCGTCTGCACGCTCCAGATGTGAATGTCAAATGAGTCGACGGACCCGGCCGCCACAATCTCGCCGCTGGGGTCGACGGCCATGCAGCCAAACGACAGCCGCGTCGGCGCCGTAAACGTCCGGAAGTTGCGGTACCGCACCAGGTCCCACGCGCGCACGCTGCCGTCCAGCGAGGCCGTGAACAGCACGTTGCCGCGCTGCGCAAACTCGCACGCCGTCACGCCGCTCGTGTGCTCCGTAAACGTCACCACACAGAAACCCGATTCCACGTCCCACACCTTGACGCGTCCGTCGTCGGCCGTCGTGATGATGCGCTGCCCGTCGGGGGCGTACACCAACGCATTCATAGAGTCAAAGTGGCCCTGCTGCTTCAAAATATAACTCTCCGACTGCCACTCCCACACCAGCAGCTGGCCCAGCTTGCTCGCCCCAAACGCCAGCCACTCGCCCGAGCTGTTCACCGCCACGTGGTCAATGTCGCTCTGCGAGATGCTCAGCGTGTGCACCATGCTGAAGCTGGGCATCTCGTACAGACAGAAAATGCCGTTGCTGAAGCCCGCCACCAGCATGTTCGAGGCCACGTGGTACGCCGCACACCGCAGGCTCGTGTTGTTTTGGTGGAAGTAGTGCCGCTTGGCAATGCGCCAGCGCATGTCTGCGTCGTCTTCGTCGTCCTCGCTGTCGTCTTCGTCATCGTCGCTGCTTGCCTCACCATCACGGCGGGCCGGCTTCAGGTACTGCCACTCAAACAGCGCACCGTCCTTGCTGACCGTGTAGATCACGTCCTGGCCCTTGCTGAACCACGCACCCACCACGGCCTGCTTGTGGCCCGACAGCACCGTCGGCTGGAACCCTTCCTGCGCCGTCAAGCTCCATATCCGCGTCGTCAGGTCCTTGCTCGACGTCAAAAAGAACCGCGAGTCGCCCGACCACTCAATGTGCTGCACGCTGTCGTAGTGGCCCGCATAGTGCCGGTACCGCACAAACGGCGCAAACTCCAGCTCGCCCTCGGCATTCGTGTCTGGCGTCGACGGCACGTGCCACACCTCCGTCTTGCGGCCCAGCCCCACGGCAAAGTACCGGCCCGACGGCGAAAACGCAAGCGCCGTGCACGCCGACCGGAACGAGAAGTGGTACAGCACCACGCGCCGCGGCAGGTTGGTCAGGATCGCTTGGCCGTCCTCGTCGACGGTCAGCAGGAGGTTGCCGCGGGGCGTCAGGCCGAGCTGGTCGATGTTTTTGCGGTGCGCAAAGGGAAGCGTGTATGATTTGTTGCTAGACAGTTAGCTTGGCCACGGGCCATCGACAAATTAGAGGTGACCTACTTGATCAGATCAAAGACGGTCACGCGGTTGCCGACGGGCGAATACAGATAGGTGCCATCGGGGCTGAAGAGCAGGTTGCCCTTGCAGTAGACGGTCCCCAGCAGGTTGGAGAACTGACTTGTTAGTTGAACTGATAAAACCAGGCAAATGTGTTGGCACCTACCTTGAAATCAGTCTTCATCTTAATGGTGGTGCGGAATCGTCAAGTCGCACCAAGGCTCAAAGTCGCGATCCAAAAAAAAGTCGGCGATATCTCCAAAATTTGTTATCGCATGCTTATCACTCATCCTTATCGGCCTCTTATCACCAAATTAAACCGGGCCCGCATCATAGAAACGCCGATGTCCAAGTGGGGTCGTTCCCTGCGGCACTACTCTGTACTCAGCATTAGCTCGTAGACTCGCGCTAGCCTAGCGCAAACACCGTCGACACCGCCCGTTGAATTGGCAAGAGCAAAAAGGGGGGGGACACTAGCTTCTGGGCCATCGCAAGGCCAAAGGTGCGACTCGGCACCCCCCCCCCTGACTCTCGTTGGCCCGTGCACCCATGGAAATTTGGGCACTTCCCCCTGGGTGGTCCCCTGAGGTGAGGCCCGCCTGAGAGGAAGCTGCGCTGGGCATCTCCTTCCCGCCGTTTCTCCTATATTGCCAGGGGCAAAGAAACAAATAACTGGAAACACAAACAACCCGCCATTCTCTCTTCCTCTCCATACTACCTCACCGCATAACGGCATCCTGCTTTTTGCTTTTTATCTGTGTCATCCATCGACGACGACGACGACGGCAACGGCAACGTTTGACGACGACGACATACCGCCCCCTTATTCTTTCTCCCCTCACATCTAGCTCAACGCGTTCGCCACAATGGCTCCCGTTTCTTCTGAGAGCGCCTCGCCGATTGGCATTGCCAATCTGCCCAACCAGCGCCACAAGATTGTCGCAAAGAGAGGAGCGGCCTTTACCATCATGGTGCGTGCACACAACTTGTCGGGCCCGGCCGGCTGGGCATGCATGCCAGCACTGCCGGGACCGTTGAAGCTTACCCCCACCACCACCGGTCCGGGCTACCCCTTTCTACGAGTAAGGTGACTGACCTCTCCAGGTTGCCGGTGAATCTGGCCTCGGCAAGACAACATTTATCAACACCCTCTTCTCCACGACCATCAAGAACTATGCCGACCACAAGCGCCGCCACCAGAAGCAGGTCGACAAGACGGTCGAGATTGAGATCACCAAGGCCGAGCTGGAGGAGAAGTTCTTCAAGGGTAGGTCATGCAGCATGCCCCGATCATGACGTGACGTGCAGTTCTGACTGTGTGTGTGTAGTTCGCCTGACGGTCATTGACACCCCCGGCTTTGGCGACTACGTCAACAACCGCGACTCGTGGATGCCCATTATCGAGTTCCTCGACGACCAGCACGAGTCGTACATGCTCCAGGAGCAGCAGCCCCGCCGCCAGGACAAGATCGACCTGCGCGTCCACGCCTGCCTGTACTTTATCCGCCCGACCGGCCACACCCTGAAGCCCCTCGACATTGAGGTCATGAAGCGCCTCTGCTCCCGAGTGAACCTGATCCCCGTCATCGCCAAGGCCGATACGCTCAGCCCGGCAGACCTGGCCAAGTTCAAGCAGAGAGTACGTGCTGTTTGTGTGTTAGATATTTGATTCGTCTCGCTAACTTATAGATCTGTGCCGTCATCGAGGCCCAGAGCATCAAGATCTACCAGCCCCCGGTCGAGGAGGACGACGAGGCTGCCGCCCAGCACGCCCGCGGTCTCATGGCCGCCATGCCCTTTGCCGTCATCGGCTCCGAGAAGGACGTTAAGACCAGCGATGGCCGCATTGTCAAGGGCCGCCAGTACTCGTGGGGTGTTGCCGAAGTCGAAAACGAGGACCACTGCGACTTTAAGAAGCTCCGGTCCATCCTGATCCGCACGCACATGCTGGATCTCATCCACACAACCGAGGAGCTGCACTACGAGGCCTACCGCGCACAGCAGATGGAGACGCGCAAGTTTGGCGAAGCCCGCCCGCGCAAGCTGGACAACCCCAAGTTCAAGGAGGAGGAGGAGGCTCTGCGCAAGCGCTTCACCGAGCAGGTCAAGATTGAGGAGCAGCGGTTCCGGCAATGGGAGCAGAAGCTCATTGGGGAGCGTGATCGCCTTAACAAGGATCTCGAGCAGACCCACGCCCAGATCAAGCAGCTGGAGGCTGAACTGGAGGCAATGCAGGGCCCTGCCATCCGCAGCCACGGCCGCCGTTAAGGCCACGACTCTGTCCGTTTATCAACAATGCGATGGGACGACCCGAGCAGTTACGAGCCTTGCGATTTCATTTACTCTTTTACAAGCAGCAACGAGTGGACGAGATGGGAGGTCGAGACGAAGCATCGGGCAGCCGGCGTATTCAGCTCGTTGTCTAAGTTCTTTCCCCCCGGCATCTTGGCTTCTTTGTCTCTTTTTTTGTGTGTGCTCACGAGATATGACATCGTTTGATGCCTCTTCGGCGGAGGACGACGAAGCCATGGTCGGGCAGCAGGGAACCGGGCAAGGCATTGGGTGTGCTCTGTCTCGACCTTTGTGTTGTCCTCTTTCTTTCACGACCGCCGAGAAAAGGAGCAGACTACCCCTTTTTGCTTGCTTTTGTTATTATAATATGCCTCTACTCTGAAACCCCTTCTGTTCAAGCTCTTTGATTGTTATTACATTATTCCCCTATAATTCAGGTCCAGCTCTGCCGGCATGCATATCAGTGTCACAATAAATGAGGTTGGAATGTCAATGTCGTTGCCAGAACGCCTTTAATAATCAATTTGTAGAGGCCGCAGCCACGGCCCTTTTGGACGCCTAGATTGTGAATGCCGTGAAGAGAAAGAAAAAGTAAAGAAAACCCCGGGAAAATAAAGAAAAAAGGGCACCCAAATATTACATGAAATATGAAATCGAAATCCTAGACACAATCCATACGAGCACGCATAATGAGCCGCTCGTTCTTGTTGCCGAGCTTGGAAATTTGCAAAAAGGCATCAACGCCGTAGCCGTCCAGGCTGTGCAGCTCGAGGCTGCCGGCCCAGTACTCCGCATAGACGCGGCTCAACGGCAAGCCCATGCCCAGCCGCAGGTTTGGTGGCCGCTGGGACAGTGTTGCCAGCGAGTTGCCGTGGCCGCGGCCGTGGCTGTCATTGGCAGTAGTGCTGCTGCTGATGCTGCTGGGCGGTGGCAGCTGGGAGTGTTGCAGCGGACCCAAGGGGTAGTGGGCAGAGGCCGACGTGGGTGATGCCTCGTCTTCGTGCTCACTCTCGCCCTCGCGTAGCTCCTGCAGGGTGGCACTGATGCGCGGCACCTTTTTCAGATTCTTGAGCAGCCGCTGCGAGTGCTCGCCCTTGCTAAAGGACCAGAGGTAGGGCAGCATGTCCTGCGGCACGCCGCCGCCTTGGTCCGACACGCGGATGATGACGTCCTGCTGCGTCTCGCACAGCGTGACCTCGATGGGCGGGGGGCGGAGACCCCGATCGCGACGGCCGCTGGCCACGTGCCGCTCGACGACGGCCTGCACGGCATTGCGCAGCAGCTCGCCGATAATGTACTCGAGGTGGCTCAGGATGTAAGGGAAAGTAGTCTTGAGGTCGCCGCGCAGCTCAATGGCCGGCAAGTCGTTGTCGCTGACACCGTACGCGCTCTTGGCGAGGGCACACACGGCGCGACCACAGCGCTCAACGACCTCGCTGGCCTGGCACTTTAGGAAAACCTCGCCGATGAATTCCTGCTGGTCCTGGTCGGCGTTGCCTCCGCCACTGCTGCGCAGAGGGGCGCCCGGCGAGTACCACGACGAGTTGTACGTCTCGGTCAGGGCCAGGTGCTGCTCGGCAATGACGCGGCGCGAGATGCGCGCGCTCAGCAGCGTGTTGGCAAACAGGTCGAGGTCGCGCGCCGACATGAGCTCGCTCGACTCGAGGATGCCCATGGCCAGCTTCGGGATGACGGGCAGATGGGCCTCGAGCGTCTGGCCAATGATGGTGCAAAAGGCGTCGTTGTCGTCGAGCGTCTTGATCTCTTTAATCTTGCGGAACTTGTCAAAGGCGCTGTAGTACAGCTCGTAGACGTCGTGAAAATGCGCGTTGCTCACGACGGCATACGGCAGCTGCTGCATGTCGCGGATGCGGTGCGCCAGGCGCGTCGGCAGCTCTGTGCGCACATAGTTGGCCGAGCTCAGCAGGCGCGCCTCGGTCAGCGAGCGGCCAAAGTGCATGAGCTGCCGCACGCTGAGGGGACGGCCGGCCCGTGCGACCCATCTGGGGGTCAATTCGTTAGCAGATGCAATAAGGATGACGCCTATGCCGACCAAGACCTACTCGTCGAGAACCGATATCGGCCGCCATTTTGGGCTGTGCGAGGGTGCTGCAGCTTGCGGAGCGGCTGCCGAGCTGGATGGCCGTCGTTGTGTCGAGGTCGTGGGCGAGGTCGCGCGTGTTGGCAATGTGAGGCATCGTGGCCGCGTGACGCCGGGGCTCAGCCGGATGGCCCTGGCGCGGCTGGCCATGTGTGATGTCTGCAGGGCCATGCAGACGATGCCATTCGGCAGTGAGGATGAGGGATGGAAGTGAAAAAAAAAAGTTCAACTGCAGATATAATAAAGAAGAAGCAGGGCAACGGTGTAGTGTCCGTTGCTTCAGGTCGAGGATGAGTCTTGCCGCCGATCAGGTGATGCTTGCAGAGCAATGATCCAGCTCGCTCGAGTTCCTAGTTGGCTACTCCTTTTATATAAATATAATCTTCAACCACAATGCAGCCAAGACGCACCGGGCGATCACCTCAATGGGCGACAGTGTGACTCCTCGCCTCCTCGACATGTAAACTTTTCTGTTCTTTGAAGCTAGCGCACGGGGACCTCTGCCGGTTGTCGCTTACTCCACAATGTCACCCCATGCGCAAGTCTTATGTAAGCTCGTCAGATTAGTGGTTTCTACGAAATACTCATAAATTCAGAGATGGTATGCCCTCATTTCGCACTCGTACATATTGTCGTTTTTATAATGATTTTAATATCCAAAGTGGCTATTTTAGTAGTCTACCTAGACACTTCGGTTGTTGTTGTGCTTCCATACAGTGCTGCAAGGCGTGAGATTCTGGCAGCTTTGCATGTGAAGTCACGTGATATCACCCGGGCCGATGACCGGGCCAAAGGTTTTGGAACGAGCCGTACTACGGAGTAGTACTCAGTACAGCATAGCGCATGTTTAGAACAGTTTACGAGTACTCCGTCGATGTGCATACGCTACCCCGTCTCGTATGGGATGGTGAGTCAGCAGGAACAAGACACTAGGCATACTATCTCACGGAGTACAGGTAGACAACCGCTTCGCCACAGTCAAGACGCCATAACGCTTATCGTGTGTTCTCATGGGCTGCAAGGACTGCCACACTATGTCCTGCTTTGAGCGAGAAATAAGCCGCAAGACAGCGTTGTCGCAATGCATCGCATACTCCGTAGTGCTCATACGAGCACTCGTACTCGTATTGATTATATGGCACGTAGGTGGCCACATATCAGCGACCCACTGATAGGGGACGCGGATCCCTCCGATCCAGGAGGCGCCTCCGGCGAGGCGCCTCCGATAGGCGGCATCCTCCCACTCTACGTCCCTACTAGAAGGCCTGCCCATGCCTCTTTTCGTCCTATTCTTCCTTCTTCTCCATAGTTCATTCAGTCTTTTCGCGCCTTTTTTGATCCTATTTAGTAATAGTAATCCTTATCGTTACTACAGGTTATGAGCCCTCTGTGCTTCCGTATCCTCCTCTACCACCTCTAGCGATCTTAAAGGGCGTCCTTGCTCTATTACCGTTTTCGCGTTAAACTCGCGTATCTTTTGTTTCTTTTTTTCTACTCTTTTTATATCTTCTTTTCTTTTCTCTTCACTCTTACCTACGATAGCTCTAATTACCTATAGCAACCCTCGGTATCCTGGATCCGTTATCCAAGTATAGTCTATCTCGCGGGAGCACTTCGCGATTTAGAATAGCTAAATAAGGGTATGCCTCCTAGCCTACGATTTACTACAATTTATCGAAAAAGATTTTTAGCCTCCTCCTCCTAAACCCAAAAACGTTTATAACGACTAGCTATCGGATAGGCACTTTACGATATACGTCTTAAATAATACGACGATAAAGGTACGCGAAAAGATAGGCGAGAAAGGCTATAAGCCTACTATCGAGTCGCTATATATATTCTACTAGATTATCCGCCGTACCTTCTTTACCTACAACCCGGATACGGTTAATAATACGGCATCGGAATATACCCTTATACGCCTAGAGTACTATCCTACTCCTTACGCCTTCGTTAAACGCTTTATAGTAGTCGTAAGTATCCTCGCCCCGACGGAGTTCGCGGTAACGGATACTGCTAAAGTTCGCGCCCTTATTACCTATTTTTCGCCTCTAAACCCTACCTTTTTTACTTATTTACGTATATAGCTAAAGGATAAACGCCTTACGTACAACACGGCTCTTTTTAAGTATATCTCCTAAATAAAAGCCCTCGTCGCTTCTAGTATTACGATAACCTCTACGACTTTAGCCGCGGTATTTAGTAGTAAGTCGTTTAAACGATATACCGATTACTAGCGTTTTTACGGGCCTCGCTAGTCTAAATATAACTTTTATAAGCGTTACTATAGCGGTAATAAAAATAAGTGTTTTCAAAAGCACCCGGAGAAGAGGGAGGCTTATTATCGTCGCCGCGGCTTTAAGTAGTCGACTTCGACTCCCGTAACGACTATATCGTAGCCTAATACGACTAAAACTACCGTTAGTACGGCCGTCGCTTCTATACCTTCGGGCATCTTTAGTACGTCGTATTCGATAGTATCTTTTTTTTATACTATATTTAGCTTTACCCTCGACTTTACGAGTACCGATAGATTTATCGTCGACTCGGGTAATTCTACGTATAAGTATAACTACGCGAAGTAGTTTATTAAGTTATATCCCTTAAAAACTCCTATTACGTTTACTAATACTAATAGTAACTAAAGCGTATAAAAGTATAAAGGTACTATCGTTTTAGAGTACGATAGAGTCGACGGTACGCGAGTATACTTTACCTTCGCTAACGTCCTTTTTATACTTAAAACTCCCGTTAGCCTCCTCTCTAAAGGTAAGCTTTTACGTAAAAGCTACTAAATCTTTTTTTCTAGTATTACTCCTCCCGACGGCAAAACTACTATCGCTATCGAATAGCTTTATAATATTTTATAGCTAGTAAACGTCTCCTAGCCTCCCTCTATATCTCCGCTTAGTATTACTATAGCCTCTATCGAATATAAAGTAATATATTAGCGGCTTCTTTACGCTAGCCCAACGGTAGTTAAAACCGTTATAATATCTACTAGTATTTCTCTCCGTAACGTCGAAGACTACTATAAGACTTGTAAAGTAGCCAAATCTACCTAAATTATTAGTCGTAACCTCCCGGATCCTACTATTGCCCCGGGCTAGTTAGTACGCGTCGACGTTATTACGTATAAGCCCGGGTATCGTGGGTTTCGTTATTTTATTTACTACATCGACTAATTCTTAGGTTTTTAGTAAATTTACCTCGTGATACGTAAATCCGAGGTATTTAAAAGTCTTAAACGTTTTATAGCTTATTTCGAACGCTAGTCGTCGCTTAAAGTATAAGCCTTTAGCCTAAATAGTAGTAAAGAGTTTAGCCTTTCGACTCGGCCTTTTAAGTAGTCCAAACTTACCTAATAGGCCAACGATTTAGGCATTTCACTTAAAATTACTACTTTATATACGCCTTCTTCGAATAGTCGAGCTAAACGGGTTAAGCGTACTTTTATTAAAAAAGTACGCGCCGCTATAAAGGATAGTTTTATTCCCCTTAAACTCTAGCCTTTTACTATTAATACTACGGGATACGTAAGTAACTTACTACTTACCTTTTTTAACGCTAGTATTAGCCCTTAAAAAGTACTTTTTCGCGCCCTCGGCCTCCCGGAGGAGGTTTACAAGCTTACTTTAAGCTATTTACGCGCTTACGGATACTAGGTATTTATATATATTAAGGATACTTACTACGATAATACCGACAAATTCGCCCCTCGTATACTTATTGGTAAGTTTATTGGCTATAACTCTCGTTATAGCCGTATTACGTACGTATAAGTACCGGAGATTTAAAAAATCCTACGAGTCTCCTTAGTACGTTTTTACGAAAAAATCGACTAGCCGCTACTTCCCGACTTTAAAGTATAAGGAAAGGCTATTTATACCGAAAACGATACTAAAAAGATCGACGCGAGTATTACTAAAGCTTTTATTTACGCTTTTAGTATACTTTAAGGGTAGGCGATATTTACTCCTTTAGCCTTAAGCGGTTTTTCGTAACTCCTAAGGGTAAAGTTTACTACTCCCGTTAAACCTTAGTAAAGTTATAGTACTAATTTTATAGAAAACGACGTTTTTAAGGTGTTTACTGAAGCCCTTAAAGAGCCTCCTTTACCTATACAAACGCTACCAAATTAGTCGCCTACTCGAGGGATAACTAATCTTACTACTCCCGCGGGTACTACCGACGCGAGTACTTTTACTCTTCGCGTTTACGACACTTACCTCGACTTATCGCCTTTGTAAGCTCCTACTATCCGCGTTAGTACCTCGCTACTAACGACGGTAGCCTTCTCCCTTACCCCTAAGCCTCGAGCCCTCTCTCCCGTCGAAGATAACGACTCTAGCGCTACCCTCGAGCTACCTTAGCCACGCCGTTCTACTCGGACCTAGTCTCGCCTCGACTACCGCTCTTTCGTAAGGTACCGTACTACTAAAAAGGGCGATAACTCGGCTATATCGTCGCTTTTGTAATATTTCTTTTTAGCCTTCGTAGAAAACGACCGCTCTTAAGCCTTTATCGTCGACGAGATAGAGTTTGAATCCGTATGTATGACTACTCGCGAGGCTATCGATATCTAGTACGCAGGCTTTATAGTACCTAGTAGATATCGTAGTATACGCCATTTTACCGACTTTAAGGATCGTTAGTTACCCGCGATACGTAAGTAACTTACTAGTTTTAAGGCTATAAATACTTAGGATTTAGTACCTCGCCTTAAAAGTCGATTTATACTCCTTAGTAAGTAGGTATACTTAAAAAAGGAAGATAAAGTAAAAGCCCGATAGGTAGTATATAGTAACGTTGAAAGCCTTGGCGATTAACTAGTATTGGATACCTACGTAGCGGTAGCATCGTTATTTATTATTAAAGTTTTTTTAGTATAAACCGCTACTACTAATATAAAAGTAAAACAATTCGACTTTATTACGGCCTTTTTTAATACTACGATCCCTGACGACGTCGCTATTTATATAGTATAACCTACTAGCCTCGACGATAGTACTAAACGTATTTACCGCCTCCGCCGTACCTTTTACGGCCTTTTTTAATCCCCTCGCTAGTAGTTCGATACCGTTACTCCTATTATAGTATTTTTAGGCTTTACTCCTTACGCCTCCGAGATATACCTTTTCCGTAACTACGATACTAGTATCCTCGTCGTTATATACGTCGATAATCTTTTAATTACGGGTTACGATACTACGGCTTTTAATATATTTAGTACGGCTTTGTATAAGTCTTTCCTTATCCGCGCTTTCGGCGATACTAGGACCTTTTTAGGCCTGGATATTTTTTACGATCGTACTAGCCGTTTTATCTTTATTAATTAAGGTAAATATATTAGTAATATACTTAACCGTTTCGGCCTCGACGATTTGAACCTAGCCTAAACCCTATAACCGCCCGGATTAAACCTACCCGTCGTTTAGGCTATCGATACTTCGGAGTAATACGACTATATACGTAAAATAAGATATATTAACTATATTAGCGTATATACTCGCCCCGATATTACCTTTATTTGTTCTAAGCTTTGCGAGGGTAATAAAGGGCCCTTTACTTACTACTAGTAGGTATTAAAGTATTTTTTCTGTTATTTTTTTAGCACCCGCCTCCTTTTTTTTCGTATTAAAGGCGCTAATTTTAATCGTTATATTATAGGCTTAAAAGTATATTTAAATACTATTTATACTAATAATCTTAGTACGCGTCGCTCGACTATAGGATTCGTTATTTTCGTCGTTAGTACTCTAGTACTTTAGAAGAGTAAAAAGTAACTTTTCGTTACCCTTAGTACTACTAAGGCTAAATTCGTTAACTTTATACCTACCGCTCGTACCTTTTACTAGATAGTATCCCTCTTTTACGATATTAGTACACCTCCCGATAAGCCTTTTAGCCTTTGTACTAATAGTCGTAACGCTATACTAATTTATACTAATCCTTATCGTAAAAACAAAGCTCGCCATATCGATATCCGCTTATATTAGATCGTAGAGTAAGTTAAAGAAAAACGTTTTATCCTCGAGTACACTACCTCGACTAATATACCGGCTAATAGCCTTACTAAACCACTAAAAAAGGAGCTTTATAACCGATTCGTAACCCTCCTAGGCTTATAACAACCCCCAAAGTAATTCACTTTCCTTCTTTTCTACGCTTCCCGCGACAACTTCAACAGTTACGACGGTAAATACCACCGTTTTAATTTTTCTTTTATCTTTATATTTTAATTTCTTCATAATACTTTACATCTCCTATAATTTAGCGCGTTTTTAACTAGTTTCATATACTTTTGGAAGGACGATTACGGGCAGGCCCTAGGGGCAGTATAGCACGTAGGTGGCCACATATCAGCGACCCACTAATAGGGGACGCGGATCCCTCCGATCTAGGAGGCGCCTCCGGCGAGGCGCCTCCGATAGGCGGCATCCTCCCACTCTACGTCCCTACTAGAGGGCCTGCCCATGCCTCTTTTCGTCCTATTCTTCCTTCTTCTCCATAGT